>CAJUYG010000006.1:364548-375225 GCA_910591675.1 Galerucella calmariensis | reverse complement strand
TGATAATACAATTATTCAAATATACAGCTGATTAATATTTCAAATTTTCATTTTGTTATCATTTTGTTTATCTATATTTAAATTCAAAATCAATTGAACTGATTAAACCATAAAATTGTAAATATAAACTTCAGCTACTGGATGTCTAATTTTCGAGCAATTCTGTAATATTATCAATTTATTATTGACAAGTTGTGTAGTGATTGAACGTTATTAGAAGGTGGACTAGAAATGTGTGACTATATTACTTTATGGATATACCTCTTTTAATCAGTACACAATCTCAACCAAACCATTTGTTTCAAGCCATTATCATCAGTGCCATGCTACCAAAGCTACTTTTGTATCGAAGGGGTTGAAGAAAGGTGATAGGTGAAAGTTGAACAGGTACTTTCAGATCATTTATCATAACGAACAGTAAAAGTAAGAATGATATTATAACATTCGGTATTTTCTTTCACCCGGAAATCGGGCATAAGCAATACTAAGAAATTTTAAAGCCTATTGTATAGGGTTATTCACTATATATTGACACCGGTGATATTGACTTCCCAGCATTTCTGTTTCTATTGAAAATAAAATAAAATAAAACTTTTTTGAGGAAGTTCTAGGGTTTTTCCTATATATTATTGATACTTTAACAAAAATCAGTACCATAGATAAGTTCTTAGAAATTTTAAGGTCTATTATACAGGGTTATTCACTAAATATTGACCTCCCCTGCATCTTTGTTACTATTGAAAATGAAATAAAACTTTTTCATGCAAGTAGTAGGGTTTCACTTTATTTTTAACAAAAATCGGTACCATAGATACGTTCTTAAAAATTTTAAGGTCTATTATAGAGGGGTATTCACTATATATTGACCTCCCTGCATCTCTGTTACTATTGAAAGTAAAATGAAACTTTTTATACATCTGTAGGGCTTTACCTATATTATATAGTTTGTTAGACATTTCAAGGTCTATTATACAGGGTTATTCGAGATTAGAATTGGAGTGGCTCTTTGTCCTATCCCACTGCGACCTTTGCAGATCTATTGTGGTCCTCCCTATATTTAGAGCTCGATATCTAGCTTTATTCTTTTTATCAGACTTAATAGCCTGGATACCGTCTCCCTTGCGTGGCTCTCTGATCTCGGTTTTTCTTCTCCCATTTTTCCGTTGCTCCCTGCTTGGCTAATTCATCGGCCTTTTCATTGCCTTTCATTCCTTGGTGACCTGGTACCCAGGCTAGGGTCACTCTATGATGGCTACCTAGTCTGTTGGGGGCCTTGCGATACTCCCACACCAGATTTGATGTTATCCTGTATGAGCGTATCGCCTTAAGTGTTGTTTGGGTGTCAGGGTAGTTTACGATTCCCAGTCTTTTCTCTCTGGAATGTAATTCCTGTTTAAAACTATATTGTGGGGCAATCTGATCCAGGGTTATTCACTATATATTGACCTCCCCTGCATCTCTGTTACTATTAAAAATAAAATGAAATTTTTTTATACAAATTGAAGGGTTTTACCTATATTTTATTAATACTCCAAATGAAACACCCCATATATTATTAGTATTATTACATTTTCGAGAAGTCCTTTCTTTCCTTATTTTAAATATAAACTTTGTATAGGTCGCGGGCCGCTCTTAGTTTACCAATCCAGATAAGAAAGTTATAGCGATAAGGTGTTGTGTTGGCAAAAATTTTTATTTTATTCCCAATAATAACAAAGCTACAGGGTGGTCAATATAGGTATAGTGTATAGTGTACAACTTTTGTTTACAATGTAATCATGTTTATCATCAATCATCAATTTTAGGTGGCATTTCGATAGAAATCTGAATCCGTTTAAGTATATCGGAAATACACATCAAGTGTTTCCAGTATTTTTGACATTGGTTGTTTTTGTTGAAAAATTTAGCAGTGAATAAAATGATTATAAATATCAGTTGTATGACAATCGCGTTAATAATCCTTAGATAATGATAACATGTGCAAGTAACTTTATTTTGTGTTCCGCTGACAGGAGAATGTGAATAAAGAACCAATATCACTACAGCCCACAAATGATGTTCATCGTATTGTTCCTTCGTATTTTGCAGTGACATTGCAATTTGTTGTTCAATTCTTCGAACCCAAAAACGAACAAACACCTGTCGCAACCGTAACTTTCACTATTCAGAAGCACATTGACATTTCCTCCTTTATTATTGTTCCATACCTATATCATCAAACAAAAAAAAACGAGGTTTTGTATGTAAAAAATATCACCAAAACGAATCTTCACCTACAATTACATCGATTACAGATAAACAATACGATTATATTTGGGTTATCTAGCTTTTAATCATAATTTTTTTAATACAGGTAGGGGGACGAGACACACCTTCTGCGACGATCCACCGGCTTCAAATTATAACAACTCTCTTGACTTGACAGTTAGTACGCGTGTTGCAGCACGAGGGTATTGCACTGTGTTGCATCTCAAACATTTTCTACATCCACTTCTACAACGTTTTCTATATTTAGCTTTTTGTTTGAGAGAGTTGTTTCGGACTAGTAACGTTCTTTCGTTCAATTGTGGATGTGTCTATATGTCGGAAGTGGTGTTTAAATTACAGTGATATCTTATTTTTAATGTAGTTTAGATGCAGGTGTAATAATTAATTTATAGACAAGAGAAATGTGATTACTTTGTAATGTTCACGTGGTTTTTATTATAATGATATTTCCTGCTATACATGGTAAGTTTTAGAATAAGGAGTGTGATTTAACTTTCTTTTTGATGGATTTGATGTGTTTCAACAACAGTTATTGTAAAACTGGTGATTTATAGTGAAAAGTTTGCATCTTTCACTTAAGATTAACGATATGTGGTAATTTATGTGTTCCAAATTTTTTTTATATTATTAATAGATAGTTTTAAAATTTGATATCTAATCGTTTGTTTTGTAGCAAGCAAAATTTTTGTAAAACGCTTGATAGTAAATATGGGACATATGACTAGTTAATTGTATTTCTACTAATTATATACTTTCGTAGCTTATGCTTATACATAGTGACGAAGGACGTCCGATGATAATCAAGTATCGTTAGGAAGGTTTTAGAATTGAAGATTGTAGATATTTGAAAAAATGGTTCGTATTTTTGAAAATGTTGTACAAGTGAAGGAGTTAAAATGGGAAAATCTCAGAATAAATTCAACTTTAACGTACCTAAATAATAAAATGAAAAAAGTAACTGAAATAAAAATAGAGGGCGTATAAGTTAAGAAAATAGAGGTGTACATTTTTATAAAATAATCCAGAGTAAATCATGAGGTGCTGTACATGTGTACTTACTCCTACTATTAACACTCCTCAACCTGGGTACCAGGCCACTCACATCATAATGGCAATGAAGAGGCAGACTAACTACTAGCCCATGAAGAGGCTCGTTGTAGTCCCATTGACACAGAAGCTTTCTGAGGCATAACGAAAGCACTGCCAAAAACAAATAGCATTACTTTGACAAAAAAGCAGTCTCAAGAATGGTACAAGAAGACGCCAAGAATGAGGCAGGCCAAGGAGTTGATCAAGGAATTCTCCCCAAAATTCACCAAGTATCAACTGAGCCAGAATAGGAAAACAATCAGGATCCTGGCTCCTGACAGGGCATTAACAGACATGAATAACATAGGAAGAACCACAACCCAGTATATGGAGAGCTTGAGGTTTGCCATTCGAAGTCCAGTAATAAGGACATGCTAGACAAGGAACTCTAGAATAACAGGAGGGCACACACAATAGATCTGCAAGGATGGCAGTTTGAAATATACATTTAAATGAATGATCAAATTCTGCTCCATGTCCTACTCATCATCCTACTCTAACAATAGCAATTCTCTCAGCTCGTATGATGTGTTTGGATCTAGTGTATGTATGTCTCCAGTCATGTAGTCACAACTTATCCCGGATGTGTTCGATGGGATTAATATCTGGACTGCAGACTTGTCAGTCGAACTGCCTAATTGCGATGTTATTCCTATATAACGACTGGAAACTTTTGCCTGAAAATGCCATGATTGCAATACAGCGTGAGTTTTAAGTATGGAACGCATCAATTATCTCCGAAATGAAGCGCTCGATTTTGCAAGGATCTGTATTAGGTTAGGTTACATTGTTGTCAGATCTTACCTTTTTCCGAAATAATAATGAACTTTGTGATTTCAAATGGATCAAACTGCATATGTTTTGCCCTCGGTTTTGCCTTTTGAAATCCTTAAAAAACACTGAATATTTTTCATTTAATGTTCCCTATGCACAAATGCCATAATTTTAGAGTACATTTACATTACCTTCGCCGAATTTAAAATAATATATTTAGATGGTTATGATTGAATAAGCTTGTTTAATTTGAATGATCTTCATCAATTTATATCCTATCCTATAAAAATATTACAAAGTAGTAAAAAGTGTAACGATGCTGGTGCAGTAAAATAATCGGTAAAATATTTATCCAAATCATTGCGCAGAAAACCTATAGCTACTGAAGACAAGTCTTGAAATGTTTGTTTCGTATTGAAGGTATGTCCACATTTGAGTAGTAGAAAAATTGAGGATTTGAGAAAACATAGTAAAGGTAATTACAGCAGATGCTTTAAATGTTGTACGATTACTTCAATACAAAAGGCCATGCGATTTTTAAAACTTTGCAATACATTCCACAATACTCCTTAACTCTTCTCACCTATGAGGTAATCCTATATTTCAATTCTAGAATATTCGTTTTGTTTTATAAATGATGTTTTTCAAAATGACCCCACTGGAAAAAATCTAAAGGATTCATGTCGAGTGATGGCGGGAGCCATTCGATAAACCCACGCCTTTCAATCCATCTTCTGGAAGCACATTTTTTAGGTATTGCCTCAAAAGTTCATAGTTCGGAGAAGCCTTGGGAGAAGCGCCCATATTGCTGCAGTTAAATATTGTTGTTTGGAATATTGTTATTGTCTAAAAGTTTCGAATAATGGAATGTATACATTAAAATCATCATCATGTTTTGAGCCAAGCTTATTTGTATGGATTTTACTGTAAAATTTTCATTACGGATGTTTGCGAAATATCAAGTTCACTAGATATTTGTCTAGTACTCAAGTGTGGATCGTGTGGATCTAAAGATTTGTTTTCAGTTGATGCAGTTTTTTGCGCCCTGATTTGGATAAATCTTAAACCTACTGAAAAAGTTTCGTTAATTTCCTGAGAGTAGATCTCGGGAACAGCCCCAATAACGAGGTAGGTATATTATTACATTTCTATATATTTTTGTCTACAATCACATTGAAAAGTAGGCTTTTTCGCTTGCCATTGACAACGAAAAGTTGAGGTTTCTTGAGGAAAGTTACTTTACGTTGCCCATAACAACCGATACTACAAACACAATTGTAATTACAGTGACAGATATAAAAGTTTCAGACATATTTGAATTGACATATTTAAACTGACAGATTTTAAAAGTTTTTATGAATTCTACTTTATATTTGTTCTTAATTTATATAATTAAGTGATTGCAGAAAAAATGTTGTATGTATTACGAGCAATAATGTCACGTTTTTGCTCGTAATACTGAAATAACTATTACGAGACATATTCTCGCGTGATCAATTGTCGGCGATCTTTTTTCGTAAATCCAGCGTTTTCAATATCTCATATTCATTTCTCCTCGTATTAAACTTTGCTATTTTGTATACAATAGCAAATATTTATTCCCTTATCGATAAAACTTATTTATTGGAAACATGAATTCATTTATAATAACAAAAATTTGGTTTAGTAATATTCTAATCTTAATCCCCATCACTAAGTCAAAATATTTTTAAAAAGATGATTTTCTGGGCCCTTTTATAATGTCTAGTTGAGTTTCAAACACAGCCACATCCAAACAACCGATACTTATACAGGGTATCAATTTTAAAACTGGACTGTACCTCGTGAACTAAGTGATATCAAAAAAATGCAAACAATTTTATTTCAAAATACAATAATTAATAGAACATTCAACACTTAAATAGGTACCGTACTTTCACCTTATCTGGAGGTTTTCAAAGCGAAGTTGTTATTTTTGTTGTCAAATAAATTTTTCCGCTTTATTGTTACACCCTTTATGAGTGAGCATTTTCTATGGTATTTCCAACGATGTGATCATAAGTAGGGTGTTGCCATTTAAATTTTGTAGGTTGAGTGGGTAGGGGTGATGGGGATGCGTTCTCTCTCATGTCATTTTAGCTCCCCCTCTCTACCCTAGAAACGGTTTTAAATTTTTTTTCAACATCTCTATTCGTTCACGAAGTACAGCCCATTGTAAGTTTCAAAATTGACACCATGTATAATATTTTACTAGTTCCAAATAATATTCTTTGTTCAATCCATCTTATTCTTGACATGTTTCCCTAGTTTGGATCCTCTTCGCGTAATTGCATTTTTTTTAAATTGCTCGTTTGAGAGGAGACCTGTGTACAAGGAAACAATAAACATTGACCTTCCGATAACTAAAATCAATAACAACACTATCAAAGGCAATTTAATAATGTTTTTAATTTCTGTAAAATTGTGTTTAATGTTTTTGTGATACGTACCATTGTTTTATCTACGATATTAATGTATCTGTTGAAATTGTTATTTCAATTTATTTTATAGCTGTTGAGTGTAATTGTGCCGCCAAGTTATAGAAAAAGGTACATAAAATGTATTTATTTTCCGACGTTTCATAGTGATATTATTATACATTTTATTGTCGCTGCAAATACGATACCATACAAAAAGAGTAATTTTAGTTTTTATATATTATATAAATGACAATAGTCAAATTGTAAACATCTGACATTACTTAGTATTAGTGAATTAGAAAAATTGAAAATACGAACCCAAAAGGTTAAAAATTGAAAATGAACAAGGTGTGTAATGTTGAAAATTGCTTTAGTGTTTGTGCTGCTGATCTAAGATGAAACCACAATTTTTTCAAGTACCAGAATGTTAATTAGAAATATTCAAAGATAAATAAGGTAGGAAATAGTATTTACTATGATAAAATCAACATTATTATCTTCTATAATATTAATAATATTTTTAATGACCATGTACAGGGGTATCCATTTGTAAGTACTCATTATTACTCATTATAATAATTGTGCTGGACTTTTAAATGTCTGTTAAAATATCTTACAGAAGAGAAGACACGACAATATAGATATTCGTAAAAATATAAATACACTCTGCAGCACAGAATGGAACAAATTATTTCACCCACAAACGATACTTTGTAAGACGATGACAAAAACGGATTTCTTACTATAACAAAATTTTTCATTTCTGTCTCCTAACCTCACTCACCCAACATACCTCATCTATTACTTTTACAAATTTAACTTTTTTTTCATATATAATTATCTTAAATTCAGCATATTTAATTGCGCGGTTTATTGAAAAAAAAACTTAATTGAACAATGAGTGACATCAGATATTGTGACGTGAATATTGGAATTAAATAATTAAAATTTTATATATTTAGAAATATACCTTTCATTATAAATCTATAGATTACCTATTGAAAAATGTTTTGAAACAAAATTCTAAGTGCCTTTTTCTTTTCAAACACTTATTAGCTAATTACCGATTATTTTCTAATATTGGTTTAATTTTTTCCCAATTGCACCTCTAACAAAATAATCGTTGTTGGTTAAAAGAAAAATCTTGACATGTAATTTTTGCTCAGTTTGCTGAGCTCTAGAAGTTTACAGTACTGTGATGTCTGCTTTTATGGTAGTTCCTGCCTATGTTTATTTCCGTTCCTTGCTCTGCGAGTACATCCTCTTCATCATTTCCCTCCACATTGCTGTGACTTTAAAACCAGCGAAGTTTCGCGATTCAGTTAAGGAGTTTTGGCAATGCTTAATGACAGTTACTCACCATCTTTGACCGTGTCAACGTTTTTAATGCATCTGTGGTTTCGTTAATCTCAATTTCATTTGCTGCTTTTCGCATGAATTTCTTCTTGTAACACATCGCATCCGTTTAAGAATCTTCATCGAGTGTATCCTGTACCTCAGAAATAACCGAAAACCTTGACGTAAGCACTGCACATGTACTTTACATCAATGAATGTTTATATAATGATATTAAATAAACATAAACTCACGCAGTTTGTGAAGAATTGTATAATTAAAACCGTAAAAACAAAATCGAATATATACAGACACTGAGAAAATTTATTTGGACGATAAAAAATTAAATTAATGTAACAGTGGTTGTTGATAGTGCAGGTGTTTGAAATGGCTGAGCGTCTAAACTACACGTGCAAAATGCAATGAAACTAATTTTTGTTAATAGCCAAAAAGTGCTAAAGGGATCCCTTTAATTAATATCATTAATAACGGCGTACGCATTAGATAACAACCTTTTTCTTCTTCTATTTTGGATTTGAGCGTAAGCTTCAATAATAAGCCAAAATAGGCTCGGAAATCTGTACAAATCAACAAAACCTAATTGAAATTCAATGAATCGAAATCTTACAATGGACCACAAAACAGATCGTGGATTCTGTATTCGGTTTTATGTTCCATCGTGCGAAGTATGGCCAACACTGGTGCATCAGACATACATACAGGGTTGTCCTTAAGAAATTGTACATAGAATTATAGTACAATCTTCACTTCAAAATATTGCTATTTAAACCAACTACCCAATAAAATATTGATATTAAAAATAAATGAAATTTTAATTTTCGGTTTTTACAATAACTTTAACGCTTTTTGACGTATATGCACAAAAATTTGATGTTGGCGGTTTTTGGATATAAAAAATCATAATTTGTTTTGTTGTCCAGGTGATCTTCGCAGTTGGTTGAGTGTATTTGCAGCATGTATAATAGAAGACGAATTATTTTATTGGCATTGCTACATCGAAGGCGAAGGAAACGTAAAATTATTGCTAGATGTAACAATCGAGTGAATCGACGTTACTGGGTACATCCACTTTTGCAAATAAGATACGTCGAAGGAGCTTTTTACACTATTTTTTAGAAATGGAGACAACATGAAAACACATTTTCTAACTACTTTCGAATGACAATATCATCGTTCGATTACTTACTTGCTCGTCTAAGAAGTAATATAAGCAACACTGCAATTTTATTTTACTGATACATCTCGCGACAAGCAGCGACACGTCTGGGCTACGTTCATAAACTTACCCGGAGTAAGGATAGTTTACTCCGAAGCGTTCATAAATTTACTCTACCAGTATAGAGTATGCTTTTATAAGCGTCCAGAAACCTACCCGGAGTAAACTCTGCATACTCCGCTTTTTAATGGAGTATTATATACTCCGACAGTTTGGCTTATACAGTAGCTCTGTTCAGATTACTGCTGGTTATTTTTATTGATAAATTGATATTATTTGATTTTGATACAGTCATATATCTATTAATAGATATATGGTTACAGTTGATTGCATTGCATATCAATAATGGACTACTTTGTGCTATCAATTGGAAAGGATACCATTATTCCTAAAAATAAGGGTAGGTACCTACCTATGCTGTAATATATAATACTTTGAAATTTATTAATCATTAATCATTATTCAATACGAGTTCCTAACATTGTATAATGATATTAATATTATTAATATTCAACTCATCCATGGTTTAATCAATGTCCATGGTTAATTAATTTCTATTTTCGAAATGAAAAATATAACCCCAAATTCATATACACAACACAATGACATTTGATTTACCTCCGGCCGGTATAGCCTCTGAACGGTTACTCCGAGTAACCAAGAAACATACTTTTCTAATCTCGTGATCATACTCTTCTCTACTCACTGGAGTAAGTTTATGAACGTAGCCCTGGAAATGTGCATTTATTTTTGTGGTTGGTTTAATATCGCACGGAAAAAAATGGGGCGGTATCTGACGCGGTATCTTGCGATATAAAAAAAATGCCGCACTAAGCGTCTGTTTTTTTGTCGCTTCCGCATAATGTGAAAATCACACATATGATTACATATATTTCCACGATATCGTTGCGACATACTGCAAACGGAAAATCGCATCGCAGTCCCACTGTCTGGAAAAGCCCTAAGACGTTATACTGTTGTATATATATTAACTGAGGGGTTCGAGTTCCAATGGTTTAGCTTTTCCAATGTTCATAATATTCAGCTTATACGAGTTTTAGAAAAGATTTAGGATTCACCACAATACATAATAAATTTATTCTTTCTCGGTGGAGAGAAAACATGAAAACGTGCTTGACTTCTCCTTTTTCTCTTGCAACAGATATAGTTTATTCGCAGATATTAACATTAGATAATATATTAATGTAATGTTGGTACGTAGTAGATATCGTGTCAATTTTAAATTATGAAATGACCTCTGTCGTTTCCATCATACTGGGCACAAATATCAAGGTACATACTTAACTTATTTGTAAATTTTCCAAATTGAAATTGAAAAGCGTGACGGTAAATACCGAAGTTTGAATATTACGTTTTAGGTTGTTACATCGATTCTGTTAGCTGGAATTTTCTCTTATTGTTTAAATAAAAACATTCAACATTTTAGGGTTTCGGTAAACTTAGCGACCCTCGGAATTCCAATGTGAATGGTTTATAGTATGTACAAAAAGTACGAGGAGTAATAAACCCTAATTA
>CAJUYG010000006.1:295698-349675 GCA_910591675.1 Galerucella calmariensis | reverse complement strand
ATACTATCCGAGAGGCAAAGAAAGTTTTGGAAAATATTACAAATAAAACCGACAACAAATTACACCAATTCCCTTCATGTTTTTTAGAAATATTTTTACATACAAATCGCCTGAGTAATGTTAAATATGACCAACTGGCGCTCACCCATCTGTTACGAAGCACGGGTCGGTGAAACGATTGACATTGTAGCTGTTTACAAAACGGTTTAATAATAAATTAATTATTATCTCGAGAATACTCTGTGTGTCATTGTATCGATGCCACGCCTGGTGACCTGTGTATTTTATTCATTATAATATTAGCCATTCATAAACAATTTTAATATTGACGTTGAGAAATAGGTGGTTACGCTATTCCACTTTCACGGAAGCTTATGAATTTCTAAAATATACCAGTGTTGTTGGAAAATCTAACTGGTAGAAGAAATAAATCCAGATAATGTTTTAAAATATTACCACCCAATAATAATCAATTATTATGATTATTATTCGGTGATATTACTTAGTAGCGTTTTTTTTTGTTAATTCACAGTAATGTGTCGAGACCATTCCAAAATTTACACTATTTTTGCTAAACTTAACAATATTCTTGACAAATATCAAAATACTCTGCTTGCTTAGCTAATCGTTATCCTATCCTTCCTGGCTTAATGTTGCCATTATTAAGGCGTCACTTGAAATTAAAGCGAGGTTTTGGCAACACTATGAGCGTGATGGTCATTGACTCATTTGATGCAATCCAAAAGGCTTATAGTGGAAGTAAAAAGTGAATTTATTTAAACAATCTTACATTATTTCTACCCAATGAAGTATTTATTAATAGAGAAGAGGACTGGTATTAGTGGCACTAAAACTGCTACAACCAAAGAAAACTGGTCCAGATAATATTTCGGCTCTCCTTGTACCCTGGAATGCACCGAACGAAATTTGGTTGAACCTGAAAGAAGTTTGACGTCGAAAAGTTTAGGGATATTTTTGTGTGAAAAACGTTCGTTGGTGACAATGCTTGACAATATTTGGGTTTTGACTGCTCACGTTTACAGTAACGGACGTGAACAATATTATTTGAATTCCGATTTACAAAAGTATTTCATTGATAAAGCGTGCAACAATTTAAATAATTAGAATCAACAACTTTTTCTAGTCAGACCTCATCAAATCTAACCAACTTTTAATGAGAAATTGACATATATCTTGGAATCTAATGCTCTATTGTATGATTCTGGCCTTAATAAAGGTATCTGGTTCTTCAAGTCTTTCAGTTTACAAGCTAATTTTTAGGGCTCCGTATTCAGATGGTAAAAAACGGACCCTATTCGTTTTCCGTCCGTCTGTCACCATCTCATAAACTGCAATAATTAGACTGTTGAAATTTTCACAGATGATATATTTCTGTTGCCACTATAACAACAAATACTAAAAAACCGGAAAAACAAATATTCAATAGGGCAGAAAAAGCAACAAATGAAGGCAGTAAAGAACTTGAATAGCTTAAAAATATGGCCAAACCACTGGAACAGATCCAATAGCAAACTCCATATCAATCCCGCAATACATTCCCTCCTTCAATCCTGAAATAAGAAGAAAAGACAAAACAATAATAAGGCTTGAACTAAAATTGTAGGAATAAAACAAAGAATAGCTATTCCAATGATCACAACTTTCCAAGCGGAAGCAAATAAAAGCCAGGAATGTACAAACCGTTCAGTTGCCATCTTCACAGACACCAAAACTGCACTGAACGCACTCGATATCATGGGGGTCAACTCTAAGCTAGTATGAGTAAACGCATTGCAAGGTGTTATCCTGGGTACCACAAGGGTCATAAGAGCTACGAACTAGCGGATGAAACGGCCAGGCAGGGCTCGTGAATGCCATCCATTGGATCTGAACCCTTTTGTGGTATCGCAGAGTCGACAATAAACATGCCCACAAGGAAGTGGGTAATCTTTCAGTCTCTCTGTCTAACAGAGACGGTGAAACAGTTTATTGGAGGACACATTCTCCAACATTCAACTGTCACAGCCTGTAAGGCACTGTCCGGAACACAAAGCTAAGTGGTTTCACAGACGAATCCATGTGTGAATTTTGCCACCTAGCGATGGAAACTACAGAGAGAACATCTTATGCCAGTGCGACTGCATGGAGACTGTGCGGTTTCTTGTACTAGGTGATGACGAGAGATGCTAAAAAGCACTCGAAATTACTGAACTCGTTTCCAAGAAGACTGTAATGTATAGCAAACTGTCTAATATCATTAAGTTATAAGAATATTACGTGTAAATTCAGGTACCATTTGATGCAGAGACACTTTAACATAAATTAAAAAAATAGCATACAAAGCATAAAACAAAAATAATCACGAAAAATCTGGTTTGACCGACACAGAATTTTCCTTTACTAGATAATTCTATACTTTTCAAAAAGATCAGGATCCGTATCTGCTTGTTAAGGAGTGCCCTTGCGCAAGTGAACAACCTTCAATTGTTTTAAATTATCCACATGCTATGTGGTTATCCGCTATTTTGTAATCATCTTATACATACTTGTATTATCTTAGTAAACTACCAAGGATCAAAATGAGCAATCCTCAAAAGGACCGTAAAATTGATCGTATCAAATAACAATGGAAAGTAGTAGTGTTTATTGCGTAAACAGATTGTCTTAATCATTTACAACTGAAAACTTTCAAGTACTTAATATCCCGATTCAGTGAATGAAAAGATCGATATAGAAGAGGTCATAAATAAATGAGGTCTGTCACTGCTAACAGATTGGGTCAATTGTACCCCCTTTTGTGCTCAATTAAAGCAGTTTCCCTACTCCTATTACTTCTATGTAAATCAGAATCTATCGTGGTTCCAAGAATGGGGTATTTTCTTTCCTACTTTTAGTTTGCCTAGTTGCGAAAGTCTCTCTTAGTGAGAGAGGGTCAATAGATGCCTTTCCTTCGCAGTAGTGACATTCATTCGAAGTCATAAACTGCATGTTGCACAGGTGTTGTGTGAGAAAACCACTAAGGATTTATTTTTTGAAAACATTACCTTATCTCCTTCGGTACCCGAGAGATATCTTGGACTGGTTCGGCCAGGTAGATCTTTCCAGAGATATACTCGGTCTTTTTCTCCTTTTCATTTCTGCCTTGAAGTCATTGGGCATTGGACCAATCCTGTAGAACGATTCCGGTCCTATAAACTGTGTGGCATCTAGCTGTGTGGTAATCAGCTATTTGATTTCCTTGTTAATCATCGTCGACTGGTATCCACATGAAGGAAACTATTATTTCCTAAATAGTTCAAAGTTTGCTTAGGCATTTCCATAAAAGAAGAATTATACTTCACGAAATATTGTTGTGAAAAAATTATTCAAAGGTTTTGTAGGATGGTAAAAATTTGGAAGTAATGGCAAGGCTGAAAATTGGTTCCAAGACCTAATATGATTGGATTTAACAGATTTGATATAGACAAACCCACAATAAAGGACTTGTTGGATATACAGGGTCCGGCAAACCTCTGTCGTAGCTCTATAACTCCTATTATATATAACTTACATATTTATTTGAAAGGTATATGGAAAGGGTAATTAAAATCAAACATTTTAAAATTATGTTCATGTATGTATTAGTAAACTGGACAAACGTAATACCATACTTTTTTTACATTTTAGAAAACGAAGTAGTTAGTACTGTAAACTTCTAAGTTTTTCTTGTAAAACTCCCAGCCATCTCGGAAAAAACCACCTTTTTCCCAAAAAAATTTGAATTTGTACATCTCTTTTTAAAAAACCGCAACTTTATAAGATTTAATGCTGAAGCTTTAAAATTACCAATGTACAAAGACAAAGGACTGAAGATTTTCTTTTGGAATTTGGAATTATTATTCGCTACAGGATGATGGTCTTGAATGAATTTTACATTCCAAAGACTTAAATGGAAGTTTCTTCAGTTT
Organism: Galerucella calmariensis; assembly: GCA_910591675.1. NCBI lineage: Eukaryota > Metazoa > Arthropoda > Insecta > Coleoptera > Chrysomelidae > Galerucella > Galerucella calmariensis. Next base: position 345,728 of record CAJUYG010000006.1, on the reverse strand, counting down.
TTTCAAATGGGACACCCCGTGTAAATATTCATCAATGGATACTGAATTGTATCCCCTCCATCTTTGCCATTCACCCTCAGTACCTAATTTCCGTCATTTAAAAGTTATTTGAAAAAAACACATTTTTGTTGAAAATCCAAGTAGATAATCGATAAATAGTCTTCATGAACAATGTTTTTGTTTCCAAAATGCCAATTTTACATGTTTTTAATATTAATAAAACGCCTGTTGTCCTGTTTCCTAATGGACCACCCGGTATACATGAACATGATTTTAAAATGTTTGATTTTAATTACCCTTTCCATACACCTTTTAAATAAATATGTAAGTTATATACAATAAGAGTTATGGGGCTACGACAGAGGTTTGCCGGACCATGTATGTTACCTTATAGGGTTGTTGGGAAATACTATTGTTTAAATATTTCATTGCTACTTTGTATATTTTTTAATTAGTTGTCAATATTCGTCACTTTTTAATTTCGAGGCAGATTTGTTACAGTAGATTTTTCAGTATAAGTTTTTCCAAAGATATCATCCACTTTTTGTATATATCAACTTTGATACCAACTCCGAACCTTGAGGCGTATTGAATCACCGGTTAGGTGCTTTGCATTGACTACCAAGGAGAAACAATACTAATAATGCTGTTGAAAAATATGATTCTCAATTAATTTTTTCCATTGGACACTGGTATAATAAAACAGACATATTCCCCTTTTTTTAAGGTTCAATCATAGGCGTATACGTGCGTACGTATTTGTTGAATAACGAATTTAGAGAATAATTATGAAACCAATAAAAAAATTCCACCAGCAGTGATTTGAACATTCTCTCTTCATGTCCATCTGCAGCCAGTCACCTTACAATTAGAAACGTGTGATATGAAATACTTCGAGAAAAACTAGAAAGTGATGCAGCATTTCTCAATCAACTTTTGCAAATCGTACAGATTTTGGAAACAAAAACTAACTTTTCAACATTTCAACTATAATTGGAAACAATTTCTTATCTTCTCCACCAACTCTGATAAATATATATCTTCAAATACCTAATAAATTACACATTTATTAAATAGTTTAAAACTTTCCCCTTGGTACGAACTTTCTAATCATTATACTTTGATGTCATGTACCTTTAACCATTCTAGGAACAAGATAGACTGTTCTTAACATCAATTTATTTTTAATTATTATATTTCACATTCACTTTACGGGTTGTGATTTGACACTTTCCAATCGCTAATTAATATAAAATTTATTTGCTAATTGGCAACGTGCAAAAAAAATTATGTATTGTTTATAAAATAACTAATAGTACAAGCATTTTTTCGTCCAGCATTGATTTGCTTGAAATTTTCACAGAAGGTGAGGTATAGCGACTATTCTTTCAATATCATGCCGCCGTACGTTAAAACCTTTGGGGTGGTCATTTTTAATTACATTATTACATTTTAACTTCAGGAACTACAAGAAGAAGAAGAAGACGAAATTGAACAAAATAAGTCTATAAACTATTTAGACCTTACAATTTCAAATATAAATAATAAACATGATTTTTCTATATTTCACAAATCATCACATACAGACATTACAAATTATAATAGTTCAGTCCACCAATTCAGTCATAAATTAGCAGCTTTCAATAGTATGATACACAAACTTTTAACAGTTCCATTACATATTGAAAATTACAACAAAGAACTAAATATAATAAAACAAATAGCATTTGATAATAATTACGATCCAAATTCAATAGACAATATCATAAATAAAAAGATACTAAAACATACTCTAGAACAATTTAAAAACTTAACATACTTTGTAATAACATCCTTAAAAATCAAATCATTTCAAGAAACTTTAGGCTCGAATATTTGCTTCAAAACCGATAACAATTTATCCAAATTCATTAAAAGCAACAAATCTAAATCTTCAAAATTAAACAAACCAGGAGTTTATAAATTGAAATGTGGTCATTTATATCGGTAGAACTTTTAGGAATTTTAAAACTAGAATTTCAGAACACAGAACACAAACTATGACAACCAAAAATCAGACTCCAACTACTCAAATCATTTATTAGCAAACCAACACTTTCGATTCAAACTGAAATTTTGCATAATAGAACCTGAATCCCTAAAATTAAATCTTTTAGAAGCTTTTGAGATGAATAAAAACAAATATTCAGATAATCTTCTTAACGACCAAATATATATCAACAATTCTCCCTTATTACACCTTTTTACCTAGAAAGGTTCTGGTAAGATTGTTCTGAATGAATTTCCAGGTAAACTTGTTAAATACTTTAGTTAATCCCATATTTAGACACTTTTTGCTGTTTATTTCCATGTAAATAGATTATAATATAATAATAGATTATAATTTTAATATAATGTAGATTTAAACTAATCAAATTGTTTCATTTCATCATTCAGTATGGATATACATCAAGTAAAAGCCTCATTTATTCAATTTAAGAAGATAAGCACCCTCATACTGTATAAGTTCATTTACCTAGTGCTATTTTTCAACGTAAAGAGTTCATTCATTTTAACTTGGGTTTACCAATTTACTGATTTGAACGCAATTTCAACAAACCCATTGGCTGATTACTTAATTCATCTATCTGCCAAAAGTGAGGAAATAATTTTTTTTTGTTTGTTTCAGCCCCATCGGAAATTCCGTTATTACAACGGGTGTTTTCGAAGGAAGATTGGGTCCTATTGGACGCTATGGGAACAGGACCGACTCCATCTTGTCATGGAAAATTTCTAACAATGCACAAGCGGCGACGCAAAAAACTCACAACGCGATCTTTAGCACAAGATTATGCAATACTTGATGACATTCATCATGGACAGGTCCAGGTAAGCTTCTCCACTAGCTAATGTATTACTCGAAGATTTTACTAACTAATTAGTCCGGGAAATATAGGGCCAACAACATTGTTCTCTTTCGGCAGGCTGATTTTTCGTTTACAGTTGGTATAAACGATGTACAAGAGGATATGATGTTTCCAAAGTGTCAAATTGAGCGGTTTAAATTGGGAATTTGACACTTTAGAAACATCATATCCTCTGGTATATCATTTATACCAACTATAAACGAAAAATCAGCCTGCCGAAATGGTAAAACACGAATAAATGATCATTTTCGGTCTACATTTCCCGGATTATAATAGGACAAGAGACAACTGGTTGAAATTGGAAGTTGACAGGATCATATTATCAGTACTAGGTCCTTGTATACACTTTTTCCGCCGCTTATTTTTGCTCATCTCATATTTTTGCTATAAACCACTTCCCGTAGGCGTGTATCAAACTGTAATTTATCTCAACAAGCCTTAAAATTACGACCTACATTCATGAAACTATATAAAATTTAATGTTCATAGTTAACGTAAGATGCATACACAATTTCTTTGTGCCGAAGAAAATAAATTACGATAGTAAGTTGTATGACGTCACGAGGGCGACAAGATCTTTTCTTGTTCTCTCTTGGCTTTATTAGGTTGACGTTGGTAGAGCTGGGCGAAGAGATAAATCTAATGACAACACTATAAAATCAAGTCTTGTGTTATACCGAACATATATTTACACATGACAATGACAATAAAGAGGATTGTAAAACACAAGAGAAAACAGTTGGTAGGAAATAAAAGACCGGTAGTTACTGGAATTGATGAATGTGGTGATAAGAACTCGTATTATGATGTTTATATGCGTTGGATTATATTTACGTACTTTTTGAAAACAAAATTTTTATTACTCTTGAAGCGTGTTCCCAAAACTAATAGATTCGGATAAAATAAATAAGATACAATAATAGGGTCAATTCTGTATCAACTGGTTAAAAATTAAAGGCTCGTTAAAATAGTATATTAAAGTATGAGTGGATATTAAGGTCTTTAAAACACGCGCGATTTTTCGAGTACGACGGCGAACCCTGAGTGCTCGAAATAGAGTGTTTGTGTTTTAAAGACCAGTTATCCACGAATACTTCACGCTATTTTTTTTTTATTGGTGCACTTTGAAATTATAAATACTGGTCTATATAACTACTACAAAAACAAAAAATGGAAATCATATATGGAAATAAGAACTAAATCTCAAATGGTTGAATTCGTGATGTAAATGATGTATACCTTGCGTTGTCATGGAAATGAGAAAAACATAAACTAATTTGTATTTTGATGGAAGTTCAACCTTATTGAGTTCTGTGAATTTCAATAGTATTAATTTAAATACCATTTCCTAAGATTTTAAAAATCGAAATATTAATATTTCAAACAATACCAACGGCACTTTCTATTTTAATTTATAAATTTGACATTGTTAAATATTGTTCGAATAAAAGTTTTGACGTTACAAACTACTCCTGTCAGATCAATAATAAAAAAATTGTCATTTAGACATGATTTAGAATTTAGACCATAGATCTAGACTTCGGTTCTCGAGTTGTTGATGTTGCCATGGTAACTTTAAACCACGCGCATTTTTTAAAGTTCGATTTAAACACGCTAAGGCGTGCTTTAAATAGGTAAAATATAAAAAAAATGTGTTTTTAACGTTCCGTTAATTGAATATAACACAATACCAATTCCATAACGTTAATATTTAAAGGGTCCTTTAAAATCATTCATTTTAACGGTGGGTAAATAAAGTGGTTGAATAAAGTAGTGTTGATAGGTCGAACTTGATTCATTTGAACTATTTAAAGTAGATCAATGATCCCCATATTTAATCTCTAATCTACTGAAAGGGTGGCAAAGTACATATTATGCGGAGATGTTTAGGAACAAGTCTTTGACTATCATGCATATGTTCATAATATACATAACCCCAAAATTAACTCACTTCTTAAGTGCGTTCCTATGAATTCGAATTTCTTCATTTATTAATAAGACATCAAATATCCAAGCCATTTCTATTACTCACTTGAATTTGAATCGATTCGGTTGTATTTGTAAAAGTTTCCGCTATCAAAAATGTTTTAAGTCTCAGTCTACAGCAGGGTTCTACCGTTAATGTCTAAAAGCTTATGATGCATACAGAATAGTAAAATGAAAATAGCGGATCGTCTAATTTTTAACCATACTTTGAAATTTAACTGCTGCTCACAGAATTGGCCCTATCAGAATTTTTTTGCGTCAATTTATAAACACCATTCTGTTCATTCAAATCAAAACATCGTTTCAACTCAACTATGTTCCTTAATTATTTTCAACATTTTTCAATAAAGCCTTCTTCTGTAGGCTTCCAACTTGTTTAAAAACTCCATTTCTCACGTATGTTAAGCGACGGAGATCATTTTGGAGGGCACGCTCCGGACCCGGCTCATTATTTGTTGCTAATTTGTTACCTGATGATTGATTTTGTTGCCGAGAAACGCGTGGTGTCTCGTTATAATAATTAATGGTAGCCAAGTGCAATATCTCGGTAACGGAGGGAGCTAGCAATACGAGCCTTGTGGCATATTTAGTTGCTAAATCGAAAAGTTTCTGAAACAGCCCCTACATGTCAAACTCACCCTCGCGATTACTTGCAGTATTAAGTTACGGTATCCATCTACGACATCTCGGGAGCGTGACGAGCCAGGCGGCATATTATATTGCGTTACAATGATATAATTAAAAAATCCCCCATTTGCCGAAACCACCCTTTATTTATGCGCTATTAAGCTACGGCAGCCACTGTGCGAGATCTTGGCGGCGGAAATAGTTAAAACTAGGCTGACTTGACGGCATAATTTGCTGCTTCAAAATCGTCTAATTTATGGAACATCCCGGAACTCTCGCTGACAGTCAAAACTACCCTTTCTATTACGATATTTTGTTGTGCTTCAAGATGCCTCAGTATGGAAATCCTTGAAACAACCCCTGCTTGCCAAAGCAACTCCCGCTACTGTAATCCTAAGCTGCGGCAGCCACTGTGCAAGATCTCGGCGGCTGAAATAGTTAACTAGGCTGGTTCAACGGTAATTTTGTTGCTAATTTCTTTCTTTAAGATGCCCTAACATGAAACATCTTGAAACAATCCCTTCCTGTCGAAACTACTCCCGCTACTGTGATCTGAAGCGGCGACAGCCTTTTGCTCTATCTCAAGCCTACAATTAGCCAGCAAGTTAGCTTGAAAGTTCATACTGAGGCATCTTGAATCATCAAATTGGCAACAAAACATGTCGAGGAGCTCATTTGAACAACTAATTCTAGTTTCGAGATAAAGCAAAGGGTAGTTTTGACACTGGCAGCGAAAGTTCCGGCATGTTCCATATAAGACCATCTTGAAGCAACAAATTCGCAACAAAAGATGCCGCCTGGTTCGTGTCGCTAGCTCGTCACGCTCCCGAGATGTCGCAGTTGGCTACCGTAACTTAATACAATAAGTCGCGAGGGTGAGTTTGATATGTATGGGTTGTTTTAGGAATTTTTCGATTAAGCCACCTTGAAGCAACACATTAGCAACTAAATATGTCACCAGGCTCGAATCGCTAGCTCCCTCCGTTACCGAGATATTGCACTTGACTACCCCAAGTTAATAATTATTATTATCAGGTAACAAATTATGAGCCGGGTCCGGAACGTGCCCTCCAAAATGTCCCCGCAGCTGAATACATGTCCATCTCTTCACTTCCCAGTTTAAAACAAAGATAATAAATCACTAAACAAAATTTTGAAATGTTCTTCGGGCCATTTCAATCCTGATTTTCATCGTTCTGTTAGGATCTCACTCATCATTTCTCCAACTTCGTAGGTAACGGAAATGTTCCAGTCGTTCCATTTGATTTCCGTCCAAATTTAGTTCGATATTATCTATAAATTCTATGTCTTGAGACTGTCATAAATTTGGTTTTCTACGCTCTTAAAATCTTTGCTGGCAATGTTAACTTTATTTCAAAGCTAAACTATTTTCTAAAAGAACAATGCCGCCTCAGGCGACCCGCCTGCATATTAATGTGTATTTTATCATTTATTGTACTAGTAAACCCGCAGAGTCTTGATTCTTCTTATACTCCAAGCGACGACCGCCGTAAAAGAGGCGGCATGAAATAAGCTTACAGCTGAATTTTGTGTACTTTACTTTTTCAACGATTATTTTCTTTTATAAAAATAAAAAGCCTAACAAATAACTTTTATTTTCCTAACAAAATCCAATTTAAATTGATAATTTATTTATAGAAATGACTTGTAAAATTTTGGCAATTATTTTCAACTATACCTAGACTCTTATCCATGATTGGAAGTTGTTCAATAATACGCGGTAAATATCGGTCTGTAAATTACTTATAATTGAATTTATAATTTTATTGACTGTTAAAGTCTTATTATGTATAATCGACATATCCTTCGGCTGTTGGATTTCCATCTACCATGTCGTTTAAGAGTCATTAAATCTAATCTAACCTAACCAAAAGAGTGACCGAAGTTTTTCTTAAACAGTGGGCTCTTAACATTTTGGGATCTGGTAACTTCAAATATTCGGCTATTTGTTTAGGAACACCGTCTATTTTGTTTAATCCTACATTTCTTCATCTCTTTGTTGGTTGAGGAAAAAATTTTTAATGATGCATCGCTAATTTGTTGCCGAATCTCTATACAGTGCTATTCAAAAGTCCCCTCCCCCCTCGTATCTTTTGAACGGCTACACTTACATTAATAAAATTTGGAGGGTGAAAATGGAGTGTTGTAAACTTCTTTATGAATGGTAACAGATGACGTAATAGTAATAGATTTCGTCACAGTGCCTCTCTGGCCAATCATTTTAAATAGGACCTTATGGCAAGTGATATCTCGTTTGACATGTTTGACACGTTTGGCATTGACATTGGCTACATAGCCATATTAATTTTGTTTGGGTTTAAACTAATTTTGACGGATAAATTAAATAAATAACAAAATTATTGAAATTATTTTTTTTAATTTAATTAATCAAATATCAACAATGGATTCTTATAGCAAGTGTTCGAAATGTGTTCCGTCTCCTTCCTCACAGTAATACATCCTATTAGTAAACTCTTGTCGTACTCGTTCGAATGTGTCAGCTGAAATTGCATTGCATTCTTCAATAATTCTTTCTTTCAAAACGCCAATGCTCTCTGGTGCCGTAGTATAAACCTTGGATCGCAGGTACCCCCATAGAAAACTAATGGTGTCAGATCTGGCTAGACGGTACCTTACCTCTGAAAATCCGCTACCTCTACATCCACCTCTTGAACCATTTATATAAACTTCCATTCAATGCGGTTGAAGAGATCAGGAAAATCCACAGCTCCCCCTTAGCGGGAGAGAATGAAATTCTATTCTTCTTTCGAGAGATTTTCTATTATTAATCGTTTATTTTGTTTCAGAAAATTCTTGACCGATGCGGAAAATGGGCGTTTAATGCCTTCACATTAGAAACAGTTGCCGGTGGAAGATCGCTGCCCGTTTTATGTGTTCACCTATTCCACTGGTACGGACTATTAGACTACTTCCATTTAGATGTCGTACGAGTATGGAAGCTGTTTAGTAAGTAAACTATTCAATTTAAGTTCGTTTAGGGATTCAATACAAGCGCCTAGCCGAGGATGGTATATCTACAAGATAGAACCAACCATTTTAGTTTGCGCAAAATATTTGCGCCTCATCAGTATAAGGTAGATATATCCGACCATATACTTTGAGAGCATAATTCTGGAGACTGGACTGGAGAAATCATTGATATAGCACAAATACATCAATCTAGCTCATTTGCGGCGATGTAGAAAATGAGATTGATCTACATCGCCGCAAAAGAGATTACCAAAAGAAACACCACAGGTAATAAAATTCACATCCTTGCGGATAGAAGACAAGCACTACTAGCCCTGAACAGACCACGTATCACATCTGGCCTAGTACTGGAGTGTCACCTGTCCCTGATCGAAGTCACTCTAGGCTGGTAAATTGTAAATTGAAAGGTAACCACATTGCCGACTCACTAGCCAGGAAAGCAGGTTCCCAAAAACTCTTGGTCTGTCGGCTTCAGCTATGATTGACCTAATAAAGTAACACTTCCTTGAAAAGTTTAAGGGTAGATGGGGCGATGCAGAAGGTTGCAGGAATTGCTGGACAGGAAAGTAGCCAAAAAATACGTGACTATGAACAGACAGAACCTTCGGACAGCCACGGGTATTCCGACCGGTCACTGCCACCTACGAAAACACCTCCACAGACTGGGTCTGTCTGACACTTCACTTTGTAGAGGATGTGAACAGGAAGATGAGACTTTCGAACACATTCTTTGTGAATGTCCTACACTCTCTCAATTTAGGTTTTCTGTATTCGGCGAGTACAGGCTAACACAAGCCAGCATGAGGGAGTTTACTTCCGGCGACGTTATCGCCTACTTCAAACAAGTAGGCTGGATGACGAGCTAGAAGGAATTTTGAACCTCAGAAGGATGTACAATGAGCCAATTGTGGCCTAAGTGCTGTGGGGTTACCCACCCTTCAAATTCTTACAGATACAGACAGATGCATCAATCTCAGTATTGAAAACGTTAAATATGCGATAATAGTGACATGCCCACATCTAACCACAAACTAAAATTTCATTTGACAAAAAATCTGTAGAGTTATCTACTTTATTTATAGTTTCCTGCAAAGAAAATGTCATTTTAGCACTCACTTGGTATGCCAGAGATATTTTATTTAAAAAAAGTTGAAAACTTACGTTAACCCGGACACATTACCCTACAGCTCTAATAGCTAGGTAGATAAGAAACAAAATAAAGAAATTAAGACATTAATTTTATTTTTTCCGGAAACGAAACAAAAATAAAATGAGGCCAGTACTTTTAAGGTACTTGTCTTTGACTCTTTTATTCAGGAAGGGTGGATGAAAAACTTGTACTGGAGCTATACTAGTGGTGGGTCGTCAGTCAATTTGGAGGTGTTTCCGAGAGGTGTCCTATAGATTTCATAGTGGTATTCTATGGGCATCTTAGAGATATTCTAAGGTATTCTTGAAGCAGTGTTAACCACAGAAATTTAGGGATATAAAAAATATAGAAGATTAGCAATTCAATTCAATTCCTAGCACTAGCGCATCTAAGGGAGGATTCCTTCAGGAAGGACCTAGTGAAAAGACGGTTAATCCTGATAAGGGCTACTGGTCTCTTCATATAAACTGCTCAACTAGAACACAAAAAGCCTAAAAGCTGAGGTGCCGACTGCCGAGGACTTTTAGCCTCTGACCGGTGATGTCGAATCAATCAATCAAGGCTTGACTTCAAGACAGTTAATATGGAAAAAGAGCTTTGCTCGTGGCGGTCAGAGGAAGATCGGCGTTGGCGTTGCCAGATCGGAGGCGGCCGTTCGCAGATGACAATTGTCTCATGTCATCAGGGTTAAGAATTGGAAGTGACTAATGAGACGGAGGATGGAGAAAGATTTGCGATATAAATTTAAAAGTCGAAACAGGTCGATGGATGACATGTTACCAACACTATAGGCCTGTTCCAACCGAAATCAGAAACTGTCAGAAACGATCGGAGAATAACAGGTCAAAACAAACAGCTAGTTTAATTCCTTTTCGTGTAATTCCTATCACTGATTGCAATGGTCGACTGTTCTCTGATAGTTTTTGACAGTGTATGATTGCGGTTGGAACAGTCCTTATAAAGGAGGAATATTCAAATATAATTTCTTTATTCATATTTTTTTCTTCGTGTAGTCTGTTCCAATTTAATCTGTAAACAACCCAAATTAATTATGCGAATACAGTCTATGTAAACTGCATAAATTCAGGGATATTTTATTAGTCCTCAACCGAATTGTGTCAAGTTAGTTATTTATTTATTTTTTAAATGTTTATACACCGCAACAAAATAAACATGTAGACATTAAACCTTAGCACAGGGTCTACCGTAAAAAATTACCATTTATATAAACGTAAAAACCTCCATAAGTTAATGATAATTTATATCATCGTAACAATGACAAACGATGAATATACAGGTACCCACAATTATTACGACCCAGTTTCACGCTAATCACACATATTTACCGTTGGAGAACGGCAAAATTTTGATTTCTCTCAATTGTCTCTCTATCTGGTGCGATTTAACAAATGTATTTTTTTCGTTTTAAAAAATATTTCAACTTCTTGTTTTTCTGCTGAAACAGATGTATCATTTTAATATCTCAAATAATTCTCGTTCTTTGGTTTATTTAGGATGTACGCCCGAGGCGTACTACTGAATTTTGTAAAAGCAGTTTCATTGAACAAAAACGTAGCCTAAAGGATGCTTTTCAAGTAACTACAAAATTTGAAACTACGGAGAAATAAAATGGGAATTATGTTAATATAAATTCTCTAATACTGCAGAAATATTCATTTATAATATAACAAGAGCTTCAATTATAATCGACTGTTTTTGATGGCTCCATTATATAACGAATAGACCGATAATAATAAATCATTTTTTCCACGGTCGGGAGTAGAAATCAGTTTCTATGACATCAAAATTAAAACAGAAGTAGTCGATTGTTCCCAAAGAAGTATAATGCTCCCAAGGGAGTTTACATTCTGTATCTGTAGAGTGGGGAGGGTGAGTGTGTAGGCTCACAGCACTTAGGCCACATGTGACCCATTGTACATCCTCCCGAGGAGTTGTCCTCCTAGGCCATTGTCCATCCTGTCCTTCTCAGACAGGTAGACAGGTCACTGGGAGACATCTCCTTTATATCGGCAGGTGTAGGCCAAGACTCACCGAACACACACTCTCTTATCGACGATAACTCCGGACACTCGCATAAGACATGCCTGACAGTTTCATCTTCCTGTTCACACATCCTGCATAGAGGTGTGTCCACTAGCCCCATGGTATGGAGGTGTTTCCTTAGTTGACAGTGACCAGTCAGAAGTTTACATTATGGAGAACGTTTTTCATGAAAAAAAGATAACATTGAAATTATTTATTGCCATTCAAATTAAATGTTACATTTGTACAATTTTCAAAATTAATTTTAGAAGGAATATTACTTTCGCTTACATTTACAGTGCTAGTAGTGGTATGGTTGGAATAATACCCTTCTTGGTGTGCGTCATCGATTGTGACGTATATCCGGGTTTTCGGCATGTCGTTTATTTTTTTGCCATTTTGACATATAGATAACCTTAAATTTGATGAATAAAATCATCAGGATCGTATTCAGCCAAATTCAAAAAGGCTATGCAATTAATAATTACCAACTTCTTTTTATAACTGAAAATACTTGAGAACTTTCAAAATACTAATGTTTTCCGTGTATCCATGCGTATTTTTGTATTATTTAAATAAATAAAACAATAAGATTAATATTCACTTTTCATAAATAATAATTGACCGTAAACAACAAAGTACAGAGCTGTCGAGAACTTTCAGTGTGACAGTAGAAAAAGACGTAAGACTTATTGCCGCTACGAAAGTAACGCCTTCATAGTATTTTAAATTCTCGATTGATACGTTGAGCTTGCGCGTAATCTAAACATCAACCAATAAAATTTTTGTAAGTCAAAGATTAGGGTTGACGTTTGGAATACATTCAAACGGTTCATTATTGTGATATTTTGATTAGGATTAATCATAGACCTGCCTTTTTTTCCATTTCTTCCTACGTAATGTGTTAGAAGGACATTAATAATCGATGACGCACACCAAAAAGGGTATTATTTCAACTATACCTACTAAAACAATTATTCATTGTGCACTAAACAAACTTTAAACTAAATCAAACTAGCACCTTAATTTGACAATTCTTTTTGTTTGTTTATTTTGCAGTTATGACAATAAGTCAACGACTACTAAATAAATGCTCAAATCCGAATACAATAATTCTGGTGCTACTTACTTCATAATGGAAAAATTTGTGTTTTTGAGTTAATGAAATGATGGCTTCAAATTGCACCTCTGCCAAAATAACGCATTTCTCTCCCTTATAGTATAATGTACTATACTTTATATTAATATTGAACGTACAATTATTGTAAGTAATTTGTGTAACTTATCTGTCGATAAGCTTGAGAACTATATGGGTAGTGCACTGCACGGTAGCGTTTATTCTCTCATTTTTTTCAATGATGTTCGAGAGACTCAGTTGAAGAATGACCAGTAATTTGAATAACTTCTTGTAAGTTGGCTCCAGACTAGTGTTGGTGCGAAACGAGATAAAATGGGTCTCTCGTCTCGCTTCTGTCATGATTTAAACCAAATATAGTAAAAACCAAGCAACATTTTAACGCGTATATGTTAGGTTCTATCATATTTGACACAACTGCAGGGTGGCCCATTAGTGCGACATAGATCAAAATCTCCTGTATCAATAAAGATAGCAGAAAACTTTTGACGAAGCTTATTAAGGGTTAAGAGGGGCATCACTTAAAATTATTTTTGTCTTTACAGAGTGCTACGAAAAAGCAGCACGGTAAGAAAATTTTCAACTGTTCAAATAGAACAACCTGCATAATTTTAAATTTTCAGATTATACATAAAATTATAATTAGTTTCTATTGAATGAATTTTTATTCTATAGTTAATAGCTTCCAAAATATTGACTTTTTTAAAATTACATTTTTGAGTTTTGACAGCTCTAACAAACATTTTCATTGTCCTAATTTCAAAACTGTATGTTACATAATCTCAAAATATATTTTTTTGGGACACAATGTCTAGTATGAGATTATTGAGGATAATTTTCTCGGCTTCATTCAATTTTCCGACTAACTCAAAAAAAAAATTCAGTATAGTCACAGCTTTAAACGAAGAGGTCTGAAAGTTTAGCGTTAACTAAACTAAACATGACAGTTAATTTTGACATTCGACGTTTGTTGACAGGCGTCCACTATATAATTGCAACACCTAAAACACAACCCATTACTCTCTCAATGGGTTCGTTTACTAAAATTTTTAAATCATTTTTAACTGTCTTAAAACAAAGTATTAAGGATAAAAATATGATTCTGAAAATTTCATGTAAATAGAATATATCGTTCTCCTAATACAACCAATTAAACAAGCATACCGTAGCGGGGCGAAGACTATGACTGTGACGTCACCGAATATGAAAGTTAATGTGTGTATAATTTTATACTATGTGACACATCGTTTTTGGCTGTTTTCCGGCAAGAATGTCAATATTTTCATAAATACATGCTCTTTCAAATGATATACAGGGTGATTCCAGATGTTTTATTTTATTCCTGGTCTGGTGGACAAAGTTACGGAGATAACGCTACAGGTTACACAGTAAAAAATTGAAATTTTTCTAACTGCAGACTGCCCAAATAAATGAGCTTCTCCAAATGCTATTTATGATGAATGTGTAGTGGAAATTAAATCACCAATGCTGAAAAGAACAAGAAAAACTTATTTTGATGAAACAGGTAATATTGGTTCCTAATGTTTACATCAGATTCATATGCACATGCACTTCACTGGTAAAAAAAGCAATATTTGTTAGAGCTGATCCGGACTTTGAATCAAATAAAATAATTTCTTCCTTTCTGGTTTTCAATAACCCTCTCAATATGAATTCACAACGTATTTTATAAGGTGATTTATAACGATTCTGATTGAAGAAAAATGAAATCCTAAAAATACACAAACAATGTATGTTGACTTATCAGTTTGAGTCTTTTTATGCTATTCATAGAAATAAATGTTTTGTTAGATGTTTTAATCGTAGTACTTTTACATTCTGGAACCGCACAATATTTATATTGTACTCTGGTTCTGGTCCACTGTGTCGAATAGTTTAAATTATTTCTAAACGTTCTTATTTCACAAACATAACACTGTTTAGAGTTTGCTAGAACGTATAATAAAAAATAATAAACATATAAGCAAGCAAAGTACTGTTACTAGCTAAGAAGTCATCTAACCGAAAACCGATCGGCGTAGTATCCGCTCTCTGAACGAGATTTCATATGCGATGACGTCACGCCTGACATTCGGAGAGGAGCGTTGTTTAATTTTTTTAGGCGACTTAGGAGTCTCGCTGACGTCTAATTTTTTGCACAGAGCCTTAAAATGATGTGCTCTTCCTAATGGTAAATTAAAAAATTATATGTAAATGATGAAAGTTATCATACCTCATATGTTATAATTGGCTAAGCTATTTATTTTACAGAGCGTGCCAATGAAATGGACATAATAAATTCGAAAAATATAACCCAACGGCGGCATTGTTATTTCAGAGTCTGCTCAATAAATATTTTCGAAATCAGGTATTTGTGTAATGGGTTGATTTAATTCCAGCCGAAATATCAACAGTATTCGATGTATTTTTTTAAAACTAAAATAAGGTACGTAAACAGTACATTGAATCCCAAACACCAATATAAGTATTTATAGAGAGTGTCAGCACTTTGGTTTACGTAGGAGTGAAAATATTCAAATAGCAAGTCGGATTTTACTATTTATTTTATATTGATAAGTATTATTGTCTAACGAATGAAGCAAATTTCGAAAAAAATTATTTTTTCAAGATCATTGTCCTAAGAACATTCATGATTTCTTTGTAATGTCTTTTCATATTTTATTCAGTATTATAGGCAGTAGTACAGTTCATTAAAATGTGATATAATGATACACTTATTATAAAATAAACACAATCTGAATTCACATTTTCTTCATCTTCACTGCTGCTTGTGCTGCTATTGTCATTTAAATTTATAATCACTGGATTTACCTCTGTTTCCACATCTGTGAATGTTTCGTTTTCCCAATATTTTCGCTCTATAGTCTACATCTACTACATGTCGGCAATGCTTTTGCCATTCCTCGGAAGTGATTTGATCAAACTCGTGCTCCGCCAGTTTCCTCACACCTTCCAGCTTGAAAGTTACATTCTTTGGGACATATTGTTTTTGACAGTAGCTCAAATGGGTTCAATGGGATTTAAATCCGGATGGTGGGGTGGAATTCGCGAAATAATATGTCCGTGTTCAAGCATAACTTCATCAAATTTGTATCTAATATGGTGCTTTTTATTTCTCTTGATCAGTCATATAATTCGGTCATTAAAAATTATTTCACGTGCCTGACTCTTGACAACTGGTTTTTTGTTGGGCGATGACATTTTTTCAGAAACAACACGAAAATTATTCATTATTGCAAGAGCTGTTCTGGGAGGTGACAATGAAAATGAGTTTGTGCGCATGGGGGCGGGCTCGCCATTACGTTTGCGTTTGCAGTAGCTTATTTGAAAAATACTGTGAACGCGGTGTTTATGGCAGCATTAATATATTTTGCGATCTTTTGAAAGAGGAAATAAAAACCGTTCCTGGAACGTGCACTTCACTGGATTTCCATTTCTAGTAGACTATCATATCGTTGGAATGTCATAAAATGAAGTGTTTCATTTCACATTTTGCCACAGATATGATCTACTATGAATGGACCTTAATAAAAATTTGATAACAAAATTTTGCAGTCTTAAACTTCAAAATAATTTTTTGATTGTCTAGTTGTCAAATTTTTTCTGTTGTGTCAGTTAGGGATAAAAATTAATTTTTACTTATTTTTTCTTGACAACGGTAGCTGGAACGCTACCGAAACGTTGAAATAAAGAATTCAAAAATATTGTGGTTTAATTTCCCAAGAAATTAAAAAAAGGAAATATTACTTTACGCTCGAATTACACACTAAATGTTTTCTGCAGTCGCGCGTAATAGTATATTAAAGTATAAGTGGATATGGTGTATAAGTTTTCTATTTCGAAAAATCGCGCGTGTTTTAAAGAGCAGTTATCCACGAATACTTCACGCTATTTTTTTTATTGGTGCACTTTGAAATTATAAATTCTGGTCTATAACTACTACAACAACAAGAAATGGAAATCATAGATGGAAATAAGAACTAAATGTCAAATGGTTGAATTCGTGATGTATATGATGTACCTATACCTTGCGTTGTCATGGAAATGAGAAAAACATAAACTTATTTGTATTTTGATGGAAGTTCAACCCTATTGAGTTCTGTGAATGTCAATAGTATTAATTTAAATACCATTTCCTAAGATTTGAAAAATCGAAATATTAATATTTCAAACAATACCAACGGCACTTTCCATTTTAATTTATAAATTTGACATTGTTAAATATTGTTCGAATAAAAGTTTTGACGTTACAAACTACTCCTGTCAGATCAATAATTAAGAAATTGTCATTTAGACATGATTTAGACCATAGATTTAGACTTCGTTTCTCGATTGTTGTTGATGTTGCGACGGTAACTTTAAAACACGCGCGTTTTTTAAAGTTCGATTTAAACACGCTGAGGCGTGCTTTAAATAGGTAAAATGGTTCACCAATAAAGAAAACAATATTATTAAGGACACAGTTATTTAAAGTAAGTCAATTCTCTGGGTTAATACTTCATAGTAACAATACTTCTAACACCATTTGAATCCACTTTAATATTAGCGTTGTAACTGAAGATTTCATTAAATATTATAAAAGCGGGAAAAACGTTGTACGTAAACACGTTATGAAGAGAGCGACATAGTTCAACTCGCATAATATATTGAACATATATTGAACAATATCGCTCTTTTCATAACTAGTTACATAAATAACTATTGCGATCTTTTGAAAGAGGAAATATTACTTTACGCTCGAAATACACACTAAATGTTTTCTGCAGTGGCGCGTAAAAGACTGATTACTATCTATATTCAAATTTGGCAAATGCGGAGGATTGTTTCTTTACCCTCTGTCTAGAGCAAAAAAGGAATCTTTTTCACTCGCTTATTTCATAAAATTTGGTAAGATTAGATTTATTTTGTTGCTCTAGAGCGTAAAGTAACAATCATCGGCACTTGTCGATTTTACGATTGCATTTGAAAACATTAATTGGTCATTTTATAAGCGACTTTAGGAAAAAGGTTTTTATACTGAAGTTGTATTCATCATATTCAAAATATGCCGATGGCTTTTGACTGCAATGAAATAGGAATTATCACTTAGGACATAAAATATACCTTTACCATATTTACCATAAATATGTAGGTACATCTCAGGAGGCACAAGACTATTTTTAACAAAACTCACTAAAAAATCCTATTTCTGAGTATATGGCAACATTGTAAAAGGAGGCCAAACTTCTTGATGTTAAATAACATTATTTCTTTCCTTTTCCAGCTCTTATAGAAGAGGGATATCATAGTACGAATCCTTATCACAATTCCATTCACGCGACTGATGTAACCCAAGCAATGCATTGTTTTTTACAGGAAGAACGAGTAAGCAAAAAACATTCCAAAAAAATGTATGCAACAGAAAATTTGAATCGTTGTTTTTTTACAGATAAGGCGTCATGTGACACCTTTAGAAATTATGGCATCACTGATTGGTGCGGTTGCTCACGACTTAGACCATCCCGGCGTTAATCAACATTTTCTCATTTCCACTTCGAATCACCTTGCCATTTTGTATCAAGTAAGTATATCAGAAAATTTTTTATCTTATATCAGAACGAATCTCTTGTTACTTGAAGAAGTGCTGTAGATTTTAGGATTACTGTTCAGAATTTAAAGAAACTTGGTGAAGTTTGTTTGAAATTAATTACAGAACACGTTTTCGTCCGCTTGCCGACTGTTTTCTTGGATCGACACAGCAAATCAAAGGAAAAGTCGACAAAGGATGATACGTGTTCGCAGTGGATTTTGGAGAAACTTTATATTATAATTATATTATATTATAAAGGAGCGATGGAACACTTGAATTTTCAAAGAAATCATGAGAAACATCAGATTTTATTTAACAAATATACGTTAAATCTCATTGACAATTATATGTGACAACGCCGTAAAAGAGGTTCCAACGCGCGCGATCCCGTGTAGGTAAATCTGAATAACCGAGAATAATGGAACAGGGGCGTCGATAATGTTTTTTTTTTGGTGGTAAAGCTTTTTGGGTTTAGGTAGTAGAAAAAACATTGTAGACAGCCATAAATAGCATAAGTATATTAAAAGAACTAAATAAACTTGGACAAACAAATCACAAATCAAACAGCCATAAACGTCTATATTATCTATCGACACAGATTATAAAGAGAACAGATACGAATCCCGGTAAAACATCAAACGATTTTCAGCTCCTTCGTCAATGACCTTGGACCTTTAACTCGGTATGGCCGCGATGTTGCCAGTTTAAAATATTGTCTGAAATTCTTACCAAATTGCACTGTTGACTCGGGGACAATAACAATTTCTAGTGCCGGATCTAGTTTTTTTGGAAGTTTCCACTAAATCTTCAAAACTGCGCCATGAATTGAAACAATAATCATAATCGAATACATATTTATGTATTTATTAAATACCTATATGTACATTCCTATGATTTGTTATAAATAGTCATTACTCGTAGTAGATTAATTAATAGATACATTTTTAGATAACACAAATAATTACAAAAATCAACCAAATGTTCAAATACAAATAATTCTTAATTTATTTATTATCAAAGGGAATACAATATACACCTATGCAAGGGAGGTTTTGATAATAATTTGTAGCATCAAAGTTAATATCAAAAACTTTAAAATTTCTTTCATCATAGGCCGGGATATTAAATTATATACTCTCACCCCTTGGAAATCGAAAGAACTTTATTTTTATTTTCCTAATAAAATTTATTTGGACAGTCTCTGTATGAACAATACACTCCGCCATGATGTTTATTCATTTTATAAGAATAATAATCTATACCACTATATCTTTATAGTTAATATTACCACAACGCACAATCGATAAGTCAAATAACACAATAATTAATATCGCCGATTGAACACCTTCAAACAATGAAGCAAACAAACGTTATGAATTTTGAGCACAGATTACAAATGATTTTGAGCATGTTTTGACGTTTTGATTATGTTAGGTTAGGTTAGCCGTCACCATTATTGTGCATGGTTGCCAAGGATGTGGTTTGTGAAAAAAGTATATATTCATGGTATGATTTTTATACATTATAATCTTTTTAATTATATAATTCTTTTAATGTTAATAAAATTCATTTAAAACAAGATATTATCGAATATTTGTATCTGTATAACTATCACACTTAAAAAAATGCTTATAAAATATTTGACCTATGATCGTAAATTGAAGGAAATATTATGCAAATTGACAACCCTGTAGACAAATTTCGCGAAGCAGCCCGAACGGAGTCGACATAAGACGATGGGCATTTAAATGGGTATGTCCACCCATCTCCCTCTCTTTTCACTGTTCTCTGTCAAGCTTTCTTACCTGTTCTCTTGATAATCTGTGCTATCGATATATATTATCTACTACCTATATCACAAATAATAAACAACTAATGTTCAATTTAAACTTGTGGCCCATTTCCCTTGTATACCTCCTAAAGAAACTATAACTCTTGTTGATAACTAGCTCACTAACAATTATGTTAATCCTATAATTCATTCTGATATCATAACTTTATTAAAAGTGTGTTTAAATTCAGCAGTAAAGATCGTTTGATTATGGGCAATCCCCCAAGTCCCCTATTAGCAGAAACTTTCATCAGTGGTACCATTCCGTTTTTTAAACTAAAGCTCCAACTCAGTATTTTCTATAGACAATAAGAAATGTTTGTCTTCGTTCGTGAAATTTGATAAATATTCTGCTAAATCTTGTTTTATTGAAGAATAGTTTGCATTCATATCCGATTTGAAGTTTGAATTTCTCACAGCTGATTATGAAATCGAAATTTAAGTTCTTCAATCACGTTATCTAAAAAAGGAATAAAAATACTTCTTCGGAAGTAGTTTTCAGTAAGACTTCCTGGAGAATTGCGATGGCGCGAGGATGGGAAGAGATAAGAGACCTCCCACTATAGATAGTTGTGGAATAGTTATTTGTATGCCAAGAACTGAAAGTGCTACTTGGTTGGACGAGTCTGAAAATTGCTAGACGAGCATCAGACGAGTCCAACAAAGTAGTATTTCAGCCGCGGCGTACACAACATTTTTTAGACGACGCATAAGATCCAAAACTTTTTCGATTAAGGAAAGAAAATAAATAATAGAGAATTAAAAACATTTTATTCATTGAACAATATAATGTACTTAATGATATTTGCAATGGCAATATTAATTTATTAATTATTTGCAAAGAGTAATGTTGATTGTACCTCCAGGACAATTTTATTCATATTTATTGGATTGGATGCAGATGCAATATGTATAGCTCTACCAGAGCGTCCCGAAAGTGTTTTACAGTACGGAACTGTCACTTTCATTACATGGAACAGTCAAAAAGCGCCCCGAAAGTGTTTTGCAGTACGGAACTGTCACTTTCACTAAATGGAACACTCAAAACGCAACTTTCGGTATGTAAATGAATACAGGACGAGCAACTTTCAGATGGCGTCGTCTAAAAACAATATTGTTGTGTGATGAAGCTATAACGGCATGTTTATTACAATTTTTATTAAAAAATTTAATAATTTGCTATTCATTTATGATTCTTGGAAGAATATTTATTGTAAACTTACCTCTATCAGAGACAACCCTAAGACGTCAAATACGTATTTATTTGGTTTGGTTTGGTTATTTGGTATCAGACAAAAAGTTCTTCTCATATTCTCACCGTATTGATTTTCCTATGCACTTGTGAATCTCTGCCTTTATCTCATTACTTGTAAAGGCTGAAAGAACACAATCTCGAGCAGTGCATTTTTTCACAAAAGAAGTACCTAGTCATTTTGTGGGAAAACTCTTCTTCCGGATGCTCCAAGGGTGGTAGAAAAATCGTCTTGGAATAGACAAGAGGCTGCTTTCTTGGTGTCTGAACCTTTTTTGACATGACGAAATAGAGTTGAAAACTATAATTTTCTTTATCGCCAACCGTCAGTAAAGCCGTCAATTATCATATTGATTTCCGGAAGTAAACAAACGGCTCCATAATAGTTTTCTTGCGATTTATTTTTAACAAATTACTGGTGGAACTCCTTTGACTTCAGGAATTAACTTTTATAATGCTTCAGGGTGTACCTTCAATTTAAATATAACAAATAATAAGTAGATTTGTTCTATATGTGCTGTTTACTTTGTCATAATAAAATGCTATGAAATATACCTCAGTTTGTTATATCCTGAATTCTGAGCAGTTGGCTATAAAATTTTGTATGCACCACGTTAGGAAGGTGTCTTTATCGGACTCGCCTGTTATTCGCCTCGCTTCGCTCGTCTCATAATTTCAGACTCGTCCGATAAAGAATCACTTTACTGCCTTGGTACATAAATAACTATTTTACACCAATAAAAAGTGATTTTTATGAATTGTCAATTTTTTTACAGAATAAATCAGTTCTGGAAAATCATCATTGGAGATCAGCAGTCGGTTGTCTTTTGGAAAGTGGTGTTGCTGAACAACTCACCCCCTACAGGGAGGATTTGGAACAGCAAATACGAGATCTCATTTTAGCCACAGATATTAATAGACAAAACGAATTTTTGACCAAATTTAAAGTAAGTAAATATCGTTAATTATTAAATTTTCTATTTATACTTACAACTGAGTATTTAAACTTTTTTATGCAGTACGAAAGCTTATAGGAATACTTTCAACTCTGATCATAATTTTTACATCTTGTTGGTCCACTCCTTGAATAAAAAATTCGGGAGCTGCATAATTTTCAAAACATTCAATAATGTCATTATCCGGTGAACCTTTAATTTTTGCTTTCATATATAGTTAAATGCCCAAACAATATTTCGCACATTTAGAGAAACACTGATACAAATGCAAATTCATTACTTGTTCAGCAAACGCATCTACAGTTTTTGGAACTTTAGTTCTTTACGTCAGGTTATGTTTGAGTGACCAGGGGTCGCGACGCAAAATATCTGACCGTTACGTTACGCTACGTTATGTTAAGTTGCTTCGTTATGTGACTTGCTGGCGTGCTTGTGCTCTCTCCTTAGTCTCTCTCTCGTTTACGAAGCAGCGATTCATATGCTCCGGCCGGGATTCGAACCCGGGCCGCTTGCGTGGAAGGCGAGCATTCTACCACTGAACCACCGATGCTATATTAAAATTCTATGCAAAGCTGGTATTCACAGTCTGGTGATCTACTTGAATTTATTCGGATACATTTTTACTATTATTTCCATAATTTTTTTTGCGCGATTGATCTTTTTTGTTCATTTCGAAGAAATTTAAATTATTTTATTCGGAATTTATTTCAATACGATCGCGCAAAAAATGATATAAGTATCTCGAACGTTAAGGTTAATTACAACGTTTGTATGTAGATTCCTCTCGTAAAATTGGACAAAATGATTTGAGGATTAAGGGGTCTAGCACATTTACTTTTCGAAATACAGGGTGTTGAAATTTTGAAAACTTGAATGTTTTAATTCGATAACTTTAAAATGGATGGATAAATTGATTTGACATTTGGCAGGTTGTTTTTAAATGTAAAAGGGCATATTTAGAAAGAATTAGTAGTTTGTGCAACACAATATTTATAATTTCAATTGATTCGGTACACAGCTGTATTGACATTACAACGAGCAATATTGCCACTGATAATGTACGAGGTGCAAGTTTTACCTAGCTGCAGCTCCTAAACTATAAGTGCTACGGGAAAAAGTTTCCGTCGAAATTGATAGAAAATTTTATGCTCTATAATTCAGTTACCACTATTTTCAATTTATCATTGACCATCAACCAAATATTTAGCAAAAACCATATTGAAAAAAGTTTGGAGCGCTATAATTAAAAACCTATGCGTTATACAAAAAAAAGTTTTGAATAAAAAAGATGGCAAATATTATTATCTACAATAATGATCTCCACAATTTTTGTCGTACGATGCGCGGTTCGCGAGATATTTTTTAAAACGTGTTTTTCAAGATAGCTGCTGAAGTGAAGCTCCCCCTATGACGCCAACTTGGATTTACATTCAGGGGGCCCCCTGATCATATTCCAAGGAAAAAATACCTGTTCCCGTACATTTTTTACAAAAAATACCCTGCTCTTGGCCTATAAAGCAAGAAAAATATACTACATGACGTATTTTTCAACATCTTTCAATATAATCGTCAAAATGAATCGTTAGTACGACCTTATAATCGTTCTAATTCCAAAGTAATCGCATTCTGTTTTTATATTTTTCAACTTTCTACTTCACCTTTATATTCTTATTGTTTCAAGAAACACCTAGACGAAGGCACTTTAGACCTGAGACAGCCCGAACATAGACAGTTCATTATGCAAATAGCGTTAAAGTGCGCGGATATTTCGAATCCCACCCGGCCTTGGGATATATCCAGGAAATGGAGTTTAAAAGTCTGCGACGAGTTCTTCAGGCAAGGAGAATTCGAGAGGAAACTGAATCTTCCCGTGACTTCCATATGTGATAAGCAATCCACTACAGTTGCCAAAATTCAAGTCGGTAAGATTTTGTATTAAATATAAAGTAAATTGAATTTTAGTTTTATCAAAAATTAACTTAAGTGTGTTTGTGTATTGCTATGAGTTGAACTGGATTTAGATGGTCCGTAACGTAAGCTTTAAGAAGTAGCTTAAGCCGTAATAAATATAAACTTCTGCTAATCCAAAAACGCATTTCTACTAAGATTACAGCTAAACCATAAGCAATTACTTCGCAACGTAAATCGTAAATAAATGGTTAAATTTTATTTCTTACGTTACTATTTATCGCTTCGGTCGATATCATTGCGTACTCGTCTCAGAAAGTTTGCGTTTCATGAAGACTCTGTGTACAACCCAACCTACTTTCAGGTTTGTTTTTATTTTTCATCCTATGCTGTATACGTGCAATATTTGTTGTTTCATTCTAATTTAATAAATGAGTGATTTCGAACAATAACAACTGTTAACGTTCGTTTTGATGTCATCTCGTTTAATTTTGAATAATAAGACTATCGGAAATTAAAACCTTAATTAACAATTGAAGATTTAATTGCAAACAATTGTAATTTTGATATAGCTATTCCTCCTCACTTCGATTTTAAGTCAGTTTATAGGACGTTTATTTGATGTAACGTACGCTTCATATGTCAAATATGTACAGTAGACAAGCTAAATACAGGCAGTAGATTTGTCTGTGTCTCTTACCCCATTTTGTTCCACAAAGCCTGTATCTCTATCTGTATCTGTAGAGTAGGGAGAGTGAGTGTGTAGGCTCACAGCACTTAGGCCACATGTGACCCATTGTACATCCTCCCGAGGAGTTGTCCTCCTAGGTCATTGTCCATCCTGTCCTTCTCAGGGAGGTGGACAGGTCACTGGGAGACATCTCCTTTATATCGGCAGGTGTAGGCCAAGACTCACCGAACACACACTCTCTTATTGACACTCGCATAAGACATGCCTGACAGTTTTATCTTCCTGTTCACACATCCTGCAAAGAGGTGTGTCCACTAGCCCCATAGTATGGAGGTGTTTACTTAGTTGACAGTGACCAGTCAGAAATCCTACTGTTAAACGTAGGTTTTTCCTGGTCATCGCCAAATATCTCTTCGGCGCCAGCTTTCCAGGGTCGCCCAGGGTGATCCTGGCAAGACTGCATCCTTTGATTCCATCCCATCTCTTAAGGGATTGAGCATGGGTGTAACGTTTGGCTAGTTCCGCAATTGTCGAAGTCGTTAGGCCGTAGGTGTCACTGGGTCCTAGAATTTTTAGTCCAGCGGCTTCCCTGGCTAAAGAATCAGCAATGCGATTTCCTTTACTCCTGTCGTGCCCTTTAACCCACCTCAGGATAATATTGTTATCTGCCGAGGCGTCAGCTAAATCTTGGTGGCACTCTAGTACTAGCCTCGATATAACAAGTTGTCTGTTCAAGGATAATAGGGCTTGTCTACTATCAGAGCAGATTGATATGTTTTTGCCAGAAATTCCTCTTCTGGTTAGTTCTTTTGTGGCAATTGAAATACCAGCCAGTTCTGTTTGAACCACGCTGGTGTTGTTTCCCCACTTAATCTTTAGGCTTAGTGCTCTCGAGTAAACTCCACATCCTGAGTCTTCTTTCATTTTTGAACCATCTGTATATATGCGTATTGCATTTGCAGCATCTGGCTCTGTGTTCTGTTTTATTTGAATTTTGTAGGGTTTGTTAAACAAAAACCTGGGTTCAATTGCATCGTTGGCTGCCTACAGCAGAGGTAGCGCAGTGAGCGCTTCCTGCCATAGGCTTAACCTCAATTGGCCCACTCCTACTTCGGGGTTTACACCAGCCGTGCGCAATCGTACCATGGCCATTAACGCAACCTCCTTGACGTGCAGGTCCTGAGGGGTCAGACCAGTAATTAGTTCCATTGCTGCGGTTGGTGTTTTTCTCATGGCTCTTGTGATGTTTAAGCAAGCCATTCGTTCCACAAAGCCTTTTGCAAGTCCATAATGTTAAATTCCCTTTAGAATTACTTCTCCCAAATAGGCGTTACAGTTGAGAGTTTTATTCTGCGTAACGTCTAGATATTTTGCCTCCCCTACAAATTGAATGCTGCGACCGTACAGCCGGGGTTCTTGAAGAGTTATTCTCTTTCATACCATACGCACAAACTTCCTGAGTATGTGCCAAGATAGCAAGTTTAGAGCGGTGTCTAGTAACTACAATGATTAAGTCCTGCTCCAGTGAATTCAATCAATAGATCATCCGTATAGTTCATCAGATCCACCTTATCTAATAACAAAATCGCAATTCGGTTGCTGGCAACTGGTGCTCTTACTTTTTCTGTTCTGGTTCGGAGATTGATGAACCGCATTGTTTAATACCTAGGAAGGTGTCTATTGTGATTCTTTCATTGTTTAGTGAGTCATCTTTTCTCCCTTCTAGACTATATAACGCCGTTTTCGTAGATCACCTTAACATGACAGTGAAGTACTTTTTCTAAAGTCTTGAAGATAAACTAATTGTACCCAACGATTTAGGCGAGATGCTATGCCGTGTAGTTACTCTTGTGTAGAAGACAAACGATATTGTATAATGTTTCGTATATTTTCTATTTAGTGTTACTTATATTTGAGATATATTTTTTGCAAAGATTGCCTTTACTTTTTAGGTTTTTTCAAAAATGTTGTGAGTCCGCTGTTCGAAGAATGGCACAGATTTATGAAAAGCACACTCTCAACGCACATGATGGATATTCTGGATGATAACAGAAAAAGATGGGAAGCTCAAGAAAAGGCCGAACAAGCCGAAGAAACGCAAACGGAACTATCTGACGCCGATCCGGAAGTAGTTAGCGAAGAGGAAGAAGAACAACAGTCGACAAAAACCTCAGGAACCCATAGCATACAAGAGTTTATTTCGCCTCCTCCAAGGTACGATTTACTCCTTTAGATTCATACAACTCATTTCATTCCTATGATTTTTTAACAGAGAAATTAGAAGACAATCACTAGCTGTGCCGACGTTAGAATCGTTAGGAGTAAGAAGACATTCTGTACCAGTAAATATGGATCAATCACTGCCACGAACAATATACAGAAGAGAGAGCCTACCGACGGGTAGAGGCATCCCATTTGGCCGATCGCCTGTAAGCCCCCAGACTGAATCAAGAGCTTCCAGTGGCCTTAGAGAGGAAGACGAACTTTTACGGTATGGCTCACAATCTGATGTATCTTCTTCTAGTCCGCTTCATTCATCAGGTAAGCAATTTAATATTAAGATTTTAATATGGGCCAGAAATATAGTATTTGACTATTTTCTTAAACAAAACGACTATATTAAAAGTGTAATGTTAAGAATAGTCCAAAAATTTTGCATTACTGACAGATCCAAAAACGTATATAATAAACGGAATATTATTGCATCACTCACACGTAGGCGGTCATTCAAGTCTATCGGTGATTCTCCTTACTGCATTCAAATTGGGCAGCGACTGAACGCAGCGGATGAAAACGGCCTGCAGAAATCGAGTGATAGTTCCCATTCGTCCCAATTTATGTGTAGATTTTCAATTGACCTCTACACTTTTCTAGTTTTCAAGTGTCACACAAACATGAGACAATCCGCAGAGTCCCTGCAAATTAGACAGTATAAGTTGCGGCGTGAGTAGGCCGCCAAACGAGCAAGGATTATTTACTATAAACGAATGTTGACCTCTAGTATAAAGATCCCAATTTTTTGAGACAATCACAACTCTTGGACGAAAGTCACAATCACCTTGGCCGTTACATCGATCGACAAATCAAGCAGTTCCTTGGGTTTGAACGTAAGTGCTCTAGTTATCATTTGGCGTCCTGTTTATGGGCATGGGATATTTGGTCATTTTGTTGAAGTCACTGTTAACCAAGAGCGATGCAGAGACGTCAACTTTCGTACAAATATTTTACTAAACAAGGAAGTAAGAGTCTCCAGAAGACTATTACCGACCTGGTCACTAAAGACTGTTTTCCATGGAACCATCTTCACAAAATGAGAAAAGGCATTGATCCTTTGTGCAGAAAATGTGTTCCTACATATACTCCGCTTCTTTGTCAACATACAAAGACTTGGAAAGGAAATAGAAAATGGTACAAATATTCAATTCAAGTAAAAGCCAAAGGAATGAATGCTCTTCATCCATTATCCAGTCAATGATTAACTCCAATAATTCAACAGCAAACATGCAATGGTGCACATTTTGAACATATAAATTGGTTACTACGTATTTAAATTTGAGTATTTTGCTACTGATCCCAACTTTTCAATCCTAATACTTCTGTTGATGTTATTCCAATGCTTTCAGCTATTAGATGTATTAAATCAAATTCAATGAAATGCCTGCCTTACAAAACTATTCAAATAATTTCGGATTTACAAAATCCTTTCGGTTCAATAAATAGCTGAAACATATGGTAAAACCAGCACTCGATTTCTATCGAAACTGAGTATAAATTGAAAGTTTATATTCATGGAAAACTTTTTGCCTGTTTGAATTTGATAGTTTTCTAGCTTTTACCCGCAGCTTCTCTCACGTTGATATCCTTTAATACCTGTTAGACCATCGAAAACGAATTTGAATAAATTTGAATTTAGAAAACTGGGGAACATAAATGATAAATAATATCGGGAGACCGATCGACCATTTAAAACTAATTTTTCTATCCTTTGGGGTCAGCATTTTTTTGGATAAAAGGTACTCTATAACCTTTTCTGTATTCAAGGTGTGTACCAAACCATAGTGAGGGTATAAATCTTTGAGCAGAAAAAGCGTTAAACCGTAACAAAAAAACAGAATCACATTCACATTACACAAATACATATGTACTCTAAAACAAAGTAATAGCTGTGTAATTTAGAAAATTATTGTTTTTGTTTTCAGAAGAACAACCAGACAGACCTTTAAGTGCTGAAAATTTACTACCGGAACCGAGCATAGCGTCCATGACAAGTAGTACCGCCGTCAGTAGGCTAACATCAGTCCTACAAGGCAACAACTTTCCTCCAACGAAGTGTCTAACAAGACAACAAACTTTCCCACCTCCACAACCCTATATGCGAATGAGGTATATGTCCGCTACTGCTGAAATGAGTACCTGCGCAGAAACGCCAAATGAAGGTAAGGAGTCAAAAAAGCCAATAGATACTTGAAGCCAATTCAAGATTTAAAGGGTGTGTATTCGTAAACGTATACATGACGTATCAAGTTGTCGCAATGTTTGGACCACGACAGTGTGACTACATTGTTGTTTTTAGCCTCAACCAAGGCATGATTATTTGATACGTGGTATCTTCAGGACTAGTATCTATCTATCTGTATAGATGTACACATGTTTTCCCGAGATTTGCCTAACCAGAACCTTGTTCAGTTTTTGAGCTCTCCGTGTAGATGTTGATAGTACCTACCACTAGCGTTTCTCTTATTGTGTTTATACTTATTTTGTAGAGCTTAAAAAACATAAATCGTGAAATAATGAAATCCATCTTCGCCTGTAGCATTGGGATCGAAGTAATAGATTCCGGACACAGTTGACGTCTCGTTTCTCCGCACCCTGTGTCTATGCCAATATGGAAGCTACCTCATTGATATAAATATCAAGTGAAGTGAGATTAACAATGACCTCCATAGCGATGGTGGGTATGGTTCTCATGGCACCTGTAATGTTGAGATGTCACGTGTCTATTCCGCAAATGCTCAGTTCTATACGAATTGGAGGTACGCTTAGGTTAGCCGAGTCCTAGGCTTTAAGTATCTATTGTCAAATGTCTGAGAAACTTGCACACGATATTTCTAGTCTTTGTCATATGTTTAAAATACGCTTTAACATACTGTTATTTAGCTTATCCTGATTTGTAGTTCAATCCCAATTTGATGTAATACCATTAACGCTTTTTTCTTATTCTTTAGGTGACAGTCGTTCGAATTCTTCCCACGGTTCCCACGAAAACATATCAAAGCATCTGAGTAATATTCATCAATATACTATACCTTCCATAGCTGTATTGAGTCCCAATAATAGTCGCCCACCGGATCTTCTGCTAGGTGAAGGGACGTTACCGCCACCTCCGGTGCAAAAGACATTTGCTAACAATAAAAGAGAAACAGAGGCTGCGGAAAAGGATAAGACTTGCAAGATGGTTAAACTATCCGAACCGGGACAGAGATATGAAAAGGAGAACGTCGATCCCAGGAGATTAGCTGCAACGGTAAGTTACCCGTATTGTATTTCTAATTTTAAAATTAGCATAAAATCGTATTGTGCTGGGTGATTTTATAAGGGTAACTATATCCAGTCCATAGTTTTACGCTAGGTGGCGCAATCTATCACTCACAAAGTATAATTGGATTTTCAACAAAATATTCTCCAATTTTGTGGAAAATTAAAATTAGTTATTTTCCCGTGGATTGCAAGAACACCCATAAAAAATCCATGAACTTGAAATAACATGGTCAAATTTTAAAAAAATTGATATTTTTTCATTTGAATAATGTTTTTCTTGTATTTCAGAGTTTAGCCAAACGTAGAGGTTCAGCACCAGTGACGCTTCCATTATCAAAACCAGACGAAAAAATATCCCCTGCAGGCGGGGGACTATTGATGTCCGACTCACAGTCCTTGCGAAGAGGATCAGTGCCAATTGAATTTGCTCATTATCGTAAGTTAATAAATTGTTCAAACAAGTGATATTTCTCGACTAATTTTTTTTCAATTTTAGATTTTGTCGATGACGAAAACCTGGAACAACCTCTCATAACACCGGTGGAAACAACAAAGTCATACTTACAATTCCCGCGGCGAGGTTCAGCGCCGACCGATCTACCACCAATATTTGGCGGGGCCGGCGAAAGACGAGAACAACTCACAAGACATACAAGTCTCAATGGTAACAAATTTTTCTCAACCACTTTTCAAACAAAAATATAAGTTTATTTCTTGACGAAATAGTTATTTACGTAATTAGTGGGATATGGACATTATTAACGCACGCATGTGAAGTTTGCAAGACGAGTCCGTAGGCCGAGTAGTGTAATTACATAAGTGCGTTAATAATTACTATCACAGGTGTTACGTACAAAATTTTATCTACAACTGTTTATTAGTATTATTAACAGTACCTATATCATAAAATTTAATAATATCGACTGCAAACAAGGTACTGTGTATCATATTCTGTGACCATAGCAACAAAGACAAACAAAGCTGTGGAAATAAAATAAATAAGTTAGGTAGGTATGTCATCAAATTGTCAAAGTTGAAGGAACAAAAATCTATAAAAATGAGTTCAAGCGAAGACAATCTCCTTTTGAAAATTGAAAATGCAACTTCCAGTGTTATTTTAAATATTTAATTCTGGTATTAATATTTTTCGAGATTCTTATTATTAATGTATTCAAAAACGCACTAGTGCGGTAATATACGTCATTATGACATTGGAAATAGTGTCAAATCGTACCCGTTATAGGACAGTTGTAGATAAAACTACTTTATGTACTCTCCTCCTCCTCCGAGGAAGAGCGGCATGTCACCTATCTATGATAAGCTGTTTTATTAGATGTAAAAGATGATAGTTGGATACTATTATAACAATCATGACAATTTTTTACAGGAAACTGTAATTGAGTAAATAATTACAAAACCGAAAGAATTTTTTATCAATATAGAATTTTGGTTTGTGGTTAGATGTGGAAATTTCGCTGTTATCGCATTCTTAACATTTCCTCCACTAAGGTTAATGTATTGATGTGCTTTAGGCATTATGTCCAGCTTTTGGACGGATGATATCTACTTTGTCCTGATGAGGCGCACATACGTCGATTCCGGTCTACAAGTGATGTTACCCCCTTCCTTCTGAATTCAAACCAGAATGGTTGGCTTTATCGTGCAGATATCTCAATCCCTTTTAACTTTGGAGTGTAATTAAATGTCTGTCGTGACATATAGCCAGAGAAGTAATTGCTGCTTCTTGGTGAACGGCCTGCTCTTTGAAAATTATTTTTCAAAAACTTGATAAGACGTTATAATAGTATTTAATGATTATCTTTGACATCTATTGATAACACGTTTTAGTAATATGACAATTTTTTACATCGAACTAATTAAGTACAGAATGTTATTAGTTTTTTTTTGTTATAGGTAAAGCGGGAAGAAGAAAAAAGCAGTTGAAAAGGAGAAGTTCGGGCGGGCCCGAGACAGTTCTCTTACCGGAATCGCATTCCGAGATTATTTCTAGACTTTTTCTACATCGGAGACCTGAGAATTCTGAAGCGCTGCTGGTTCGGCGAAGAGGATCACTGCCTATTGAAGTCCTGACTGTTGGGCATTCCGGTAAGTTATTAATAATAATTATGTTTGTAAAAATTATTGATGCGAAAGTGAAAAAACTGCATCCTAAAATAATCTGTATAATCTAAACTTCTAGCAAACCCCTCATTTAATTTCAACTTTCTTTATTTAATTATTGAATACATTTTTGATGATGGTGTTTTTGTAAATTTCTACCAATAGAAAACTAATTTCAAACCAGAGATTTTAAACCAACAACTTAGATGCCTATCTGTGACTACCATTCATTGTTAAAGTAGTAGTTACCTACATAAAATAATTAATAGTGACGAGTGATTATTTTTAACAACGATCATCAAAGAGACTTGCATCGATTTGATATTCCTCAACAGGTTGTAGACATTTGTAGAGTTGCTCATGACTCGCCTTGTATAATAAATGAATTTTAAATCAATATTACCAAGCATATGGGAAACCAATGACTCAATAGCCCAATCGGATTAGGAATTGACCAAGAAAACATTTGAAGTAGCAATATTCCTTCTGAATATGTTGAGGGGAGGGGAAGTCACTGGCAGACTAAATTTTGTTTTGCGTGGTACTCGATTCGTTGCGTTATTCGCGGATTAAAATTCAGAAGGAATATTGCTACATGAAATTTTTGCTGGAATTTCCCCATTTTGAGCTAATCCAACTGAGCTAAAAGTTGGTTATTTGAATAATCGTTTAAAATCTCTTTTTTAAACGGAATTTTGTTTCACTTCAAAATCGTCGAAATATTTACTGAACTATTGGATGTCACTAAACTGTCAATTTTGTTTGTCTTTGTGTTTATTTTAAAACGGTGAATTTAGAATTCGTTTTTTTAGGTATTGTTACAAATGTTGGAAGAAGCCATTCTTTCGGAATAATTTCTGTGTTATAAATGGTGTTTGAACGTGTTTACAAGTACTCCTATTAGCCTCTGTTGTGTCAGTTTGAATTATCTTCTCTGGATTTTCGTCGTGAACAGGTACCTAATTACCCTTACTTGCATGTAGATTTTCTACTTTTGTCAGGCCTACTTTCTCTTCTTTACTTACTAATTTCATCTTGATATAAGTTCTTGAATGAATAGTCCTAAGTATTTTCCTGCTGTTAGAGATTTATGTTGTCAACTAGGTAGAAGTATTGTTATATGTTTGTGTAGTAATTTTTATTTCATTAGACTTTCATTATTTTTCTTTTCAATACTTTTTTATATACATTTTAGATTTACCGATTATTTTGCATCATTTATTTTATTTTTTCTTATCTGGGTGTTTCTATCACTATTCGTGAAGAAAATGGTCGCGTTTAGCCGGTCTCAACGGTTGGAACTGAGCACAAAACGTGTTGAGTATGTTGGCAGTCAGCGGCTGAGCTCCGTCTGAACACATCGCTGCACATTAGCGGTGGAACAAAAACTAACGTTCTAATAATAGTATTCTATTGGTTAGATAGAAGTTTATTTCCATATTTATTGTTTATTACCAAAAAAACACAACGTAACTCAACCCAAAACTTTGGCAGCGCCAAAGATGACAAAATAATTGTCGCTGCGTCTGATGTTCAACAGTTGAGAGGCAGCATCCGCTCTGAACGCAATCGCTGAGTCAGCAAATCAACCGTTGAGCCAGTCTGAACGCGCTCTATATTAAAGACTGCAGTATATAGTCGCGACATCACACAACCAATAACCCATTCGAGTAAATTATAATGCTGGCCAAGGTATAGCATTAACCACTTCTTGTCTTTAATCATGAGTTCCAAGCAGGCTACACCCCCTTAGTTTAGGAGCAATATTCCACACCAGCTTAAGAAATATTTTAGTTGACATGTCAGAATAAGCGTTGTCCAGCATCCACTAAACACATAAATCATTGGAGAAACACTTCCGATTGAGTATTCTATGTGGGTGGTCATTCTCCCTCTAAAGGTGGAGATGAAGATGTGTTATGTTAAGAATGGTTTCCAGTGCCGCCGTGAGAGTCCCTGCAGTCTGGCAAGTCTAACCCGCACCAGATTTTGCTGGTTCTTGCTCTACAGTCCACAGATCCATATGTGTTTATAGGCCTGACTACCATTACATGCAGCCATTAGATATGTTGGGATCTCACACCTGTTTGTTTCACAAAGTACTTTACAATTCCATGATGCTAGACTGTCTTTGCTGATTGATGCTTCCAAATACCAGTTCCACTTGAGCGTTTTATCCAGCATAAAACCTACATTGCCTCCTCCCCAAATAGAGTAATGTGACCGTATGGCACAGGTTCTTGAAGATTCAGTTTTCTTTTCCCCGTGGGAAGTAGAATTACAATATTGATGGGATTGGCACAGATCTGCTCTTGATCACAAAAAAGGGCGGACCTTCAAGATTACATTACATTAATCCATCTGATAGTATAGTCACAATTCAGTAGCTAACTACTGGTGTTTCTCCTCTTTCTATTCCAGCTACTGTCTGGCACAGATTAATTAAGGATTCCCATAGATAAGGTTACCTTCAGTTTATCAGTCCAGCAAGTCTAATCCTCTATCAATACATTAATTTTCACCATTACTTATAAGTAATTTAGCATCAAGCAATAAATGTTTGCTTTTAAACTTGACTTAATCTCGCTTCTAAACAAAGTCCAACATTTGAGTTAGTAATTATGTCAAATATACCCAAGGCGTCTCAGTCTCAAGTCAGTTTTATGGCAGAGACTAATCTCCTTCTGATAGACTATGTCAGTCAGTATGGGGAAAAAAGTGTCGCGATTTGAAACAGTAGCAAACCCATTCAAAACGATAGTTTATCATGCCACCATAGGTTCCAGCACTATGGCGTACATTTTCTCTTGTGCAGAAAAGCGCAGTGGAAAACTGAACATTTTATTTTTCACCCTCTGAAACCGTGATATGAAACTGCACGCCGTTTGTTACATTTGATAGTAGAATCATGGGAAATCGGTCCAGACGCTATGACGTTCAAAAATAATCGTTCGGAAAATCTAGGAAAATTTTTAAAAACTTATTTTCTACCCCCTGAAACCGTGATATGAAACTGTACGCCGTTTGTTACATTTGATAGTAGAATCATAGGAGATCGGTCCAGACTCTTTGACGCTCAAAAATAATCGTTCGGAAAAGAAACAATTTCTCACGGCTTTTCGCACAACTTTTTTGTACGGCACTTCTGTCAAATCTTTATTTATATGTTGTATAATCTACAGAAACCAATGCCGTACAGTTTGAAATCACCTTTTTAGAGTGTAGAAAATAAGAGTTTTTAAAAATGTTCCTAGATTTTCCGAACGATTATTTTTGAACGTCATAGAGTCTAGACCGATTTCCTATGATTCTACTATCAAATGTAACAAACGGCGTACAGTTTCATATCATGGTTTCAGGAGATATTAAAAATTTTCCTAGATTTTCCGAACGATTATTTTTGAACGTCATAGAGTCTGGTCCGATCTCCTATGATTCTACTATCAAATGTAACAAACGGCGTGCAGTTTCATATCACATGTTCAGTTTTCCACTGCGCTTTTCTGCACAAGAGAAAATGTACGCCATAGTGCTGGAACCGATGGTGGCATGATAAACTATCGTTCCGAATGGGTTTGCTGCTGTTTCAAATCGCGACACTTTTTCCCCATGGTCTCATAGTCTATGAGAAGGCAGGTAAAAAGTGAACGGTATATCTTGGCAAACATTATACCAATAATACAAACAAGAACTGAAAAAAATGTAATTGTTTACAAACAGTTAAAATTTAAATACAATATGTATTATTTTTTTGAGACTATAGACAAAGTACTTCATCTCCATTTGCCAGGTCTGTTGTTCATGTCACTGCCTTGCTCTCCTTGACTAATCAAATCTTCGTCAATTAAAAGTTCAAAATCTCCAAGAGCTTGAGCTGAAGGTATTTTATTCCATCTAACGTCAGGCATTCCAGAAGGTGGCACTATTATATTAAAAATGTTATCTAAAAGTTTATGTTTGAGAATTCTATCGTTGGCGGTAGTCGATGTTAGTGACGGAGAAGCGTTCACCTCAATCAACCAAGGTTTTAGTTTGTTGTCTATAATGATATCGTAACCGTAGCATTCGAAACAGTGACGATCGGTGGCTATAACCGGAGATATGGCTTTCAGAGAGTGAATTATCAACCAATTTATTTGATCAAATAGTTTTTCCGTAACTTTTTTCCCTCTAGTACTTTCTAAATGTAAACGTAAATTCTGTACGCTCAGTTTACCACCATGTAAGGAATTGTACTCGCCTCCGTGTTTTTGAACGGAAACGTTGGTTAAATGGACGTACATATTGTCTAACTCGGCAACACTGGAATCGTATTTAACTGTACAAAATCTACAAAAACCCAATCGAAATTGATATGCTTTCAACGGTCTGAAGGAAGTAACCAAAACGTATAATCGCAAATCGAACTTTTTACCTCCAATTAGAAGAGGATTGTCGATATATTTAGATATAACGTAACTTTCTTTGGTGAGTTGTTGTTGAAAAGGCGTTTTTGATTCTCTAGACCATCTTTTTAAC
The DNA here is from genome assembly GCA_910591675.1 of Galerucella calmariensis. Classification (NCBI taxonomy): domain Eukaryota; kingdom Metazoa; phylum Arthropoda; class Insecta; order Coleoptera; family Chrysomelidae; genus Galerucella; species Galerucella calmariensis. Next base: position 308,464 of record CAJUYG010000006.1, on the reverse strand, counting down.
TTGGATAACTTATTGATTAGGAATATTCCGGCACCTTGCGACCTTCCGCACGGTTTCATGATCCACGTACTCTGCGGTGCTTTTCTATATTCTTCTACAAACATATTGTAATCGGCCGGTAACACAAACGTAACTGGTATGAAATCCAAATAGATATATTTTGAATCGCCTCGTTCCGCTAAAGCGTTTCCTTCTTTCTCCAGGTCTCTTCTATAACGTTTGATATTTTTCACTAATAAATCTTTTCGAGAGATTTCGTAATGGTTGGGAAAATGGTTGATGATTTGATTATCGTTCATCCTGTAGCCGCTGTCCACGCTGAAGAGACTTCGACAAGTTAGTGTGCCGGCCCAGTAAATGTTCCATTCATCGTCCGGGCCTACTTGCACCCAATTACGTTTTTCGCAATTTGCCAACACTACACTTTTATCTAAATCGGTGCAGAATGCGACTTTCATTTCGACACAAAAATGTTTTGAGTGTTTAATAACCTAAATTATAAAATATTGACTTAATATGACGATGTTGCCTTGGTTACTGTCAGGATACGCCAGGTAAAACAAGTTATTATCTTCTGTATGTTCCTTGTGGCATTACTTATTCTTTTTCCTTATTTTTTGGGAATCAATCCACAATATTATACTTTTTATTACGTCGTAATGAAAAATAAAAAGCATAATAATAAAATTTTGAACATCTTGTAATTTGTTGGCTGCTAAATTCTTTTATTAATAAATATACAAATATTTTCTACAATCTTTTCCGAATATTTTAGATGCATTGCTGTTTCATAAATTAGTTCCTGTTACATATTCCAACCATAAGCACTTAGTTATTGAAAAGAATACAAGAATTTTTTTTTTATTAATCATTAAAAAGTGATCTTGCAGACTTCAAGAAATCATTAAATATATATCTTGAAAACTACAAATTTTTTGATATGTAAAGGTTATACGTTTTCCTAATTTAGGAATACAAAATTGAATGAAAATTGCTTTAAAAGTCAGTGGCGTAAAAAATGGGAGGGGCAAGGTTGACATATTCTTCCTAATGTACACCACTGGATCAAAAATTGAAAAATATTTTTTCTACGAGCGGGATTAAAATTGAATTTTCCACACATTTTAGTGTGGAAAATTAATTTTCCCGCACCGCACCAAAATTACAGCCATTCTACAAGCAACTAGCATCTGCTATGAATTTAAGTAATGCAAATAATTGTACTTTTACAATAAATTATAATACTTATTTATAATTAGGTATTAGATTTTGACATGTATAACTATTATTGTTAATAATATTTTACTTTATGTTTACTTTATCAATAATCTAATAAAATATGTTTCTAAATAAACTATAAGCACTTATAATCAGATAAAAATATCTCCACTTTTGATTAGTTCTGTTGACTTTCCTCACGCTCGTAGAAAAACTATTGTACCTTGCGGAAAATGTTTTTCCGCACTTGTTAGGTAAATAACTATTTCCATCAAAATATGCCCTTTTACATTTAAACACAGCCTGCCAAATGTCAAATCAATTTATCAATCCATTTTGAAGTTATCGAATTAGAACATTTTTCAAAACTTTAACACCCTGTATTTCGAAAAGTAAATGTGCTGGAACCCTTAATCCTTATATGATTTTGTCCAATTTTACGAGAGGAATCTACATGCAAACGTTGTAAGTGTCATTTGAAAACACCCTGTATATGGGCAGATCCATTAGTTTTCGACGAAGATGTGCGCACTTGAGTCAGCAGAATATGGAATGATTCTGAAAATTTTAGCCCGATACCATCAACACCATGGCCGATAGAGAATTTTTTTTAATACAGGAAAAGTCGATTTTTAGACATTTTTAAAATCTTATAAAGTAGTACATAATTTATAACACTTTCGAATACTGAAAACACCAAGCAGGGAATCGAACCGCGATACTTCACGTTTAACTTTTAAATTTTCCGTGCTTCTCCCCGCATGGCTTTCTCCACTTTCAAGAAACTAGAGTCCGGCTTTACGGCAAATTTTGTCTATTTTTCCGTTTCCGGAGTAAACGGTTGATCACTCAGCAGCTGATATTTATCTTTCAGGTGTAATCTCATGAAATCCACCCAATTTTTTGTCGATTGCCTCTATTTCGTTGAGTTATGGCCATCTAAATCGAAAAATCGCTATTTCAGACTTTTTTCCCTGAGAAGCGTCATGATTGTACTTGTATTTGAATTCTTCCTGACGATGGCGTCAAAACTATTATTCTTAGAATTTTATCCGCTTATTGTCATGGCCGAGGTAGTTATGTAACGTTATATTTGGCCACTATCATTGGAATATTTAAATATCTACTAGACGGCGAGTAGCCAGTCCTTTTTTCTTACCAACATGTGATTCTCGTCGAGAACCTGTAGCACCGATCACCGCTGAAAGGCAAATTTTTAAAATTGATGTGCGACGGATAATCTCCGTTGGTGAGGATCAGTATACACTGATATTGGTCAAATATTTCAATTCTTCTCTCCTATAGAGAGAGAAATTAAGAACACTCTACCAATATGTAAATTCTTTGTCGAAGCGGAGCATGTGAACAGGAAAAGGGATATGCACTGCCACTTTGTACCTGCCGATTTGTACGTGACATGCCGGACGAAGTAGTTTCTATGAGGTAGATTAACATCAGACACCTAGGACCTGTCCGAAGAAAATAAGGATAGTAAAACCAATGTAAAACAACAAACAACGTAAACAACATAAAACAACAAACATTCACTGTGATATTAGTTTTAAAATCATTATACAACTTGTAAATTTAACAACGTTGTTCATATTTCTTCCCTTCCAACATTTCCAGGTTTGTTGATAGAGTTGTGAGGTGAAAAACAAGTCGACTAATATTATTCATTATTCACTTACCTTTCTTGATTAACTTTAAGTACATTCCTTAACTTGATTTATTAACTTATTAAATTCATTTGGTTTCTTATATCATCTATTATCTCATTAACTTAAATAACTTAAATAAAGTAGTAGTACCCGCGAACCGGTAAGACTTTTCCCTGAACTGATATTAGTTTGGTCTCCGAATTCACACCTGAGGTGCTCTCCACATTGAGTGGCCGTTGCAATTTATCTTGCCTTATTATTGTAAATAAATAATAGGTAACAAAATTGGTACCCGAACGTGTGTGGCCTGTTTTACACATCGTCTCTCTCATCAATAAATCTTGAAACTTGGAAGTTTGGACAGTAGTTGGAGCAATTATCTTATTATTGTCGTACATATCTTTCACTTATCGTATTACTTATCTTTAAATCGTTCACTTATCGTATCATATCGTTCATGATATGAATATACTTATACAACTTAACTACGGTGACCAGTCTGCAGTATTCAGAAAAGTTCACTAAATTGAGTCAGTCAGTGATTATATTAAACATTAAACTGATGGGAGATGTTCTAAATTGGGTCATCAACAGATACTGAATGTCATTTATCGGCGTATTCTGAATAGAAAATTTCACACAATTCAAGTGAATTGAGTGATGAAAATATTCTCCTTTTGAAATACAGAAATAATCAAATGAATTGAAAAATTATTTTATTAGCCAAACATTTCAGTGGTAAAATAATCAAACTCTATTATACTCTATTTCTTAATGTCTAATTTATCTTTTACAGAGTGATCCTAAGAATTTTACAAGTAAATACTAAAATTCTAATGCAAAACAAGTAGGTACGTGTCTGTAATGGTTATCTATACATCCCTGTTTCAGCTCAAAATACAATATGGTAATAAAACTGAACAATGCCAGATAAACGATAAATATTGCGGCAGTGGCGGAGATTACGATATTAGTTCATTCTGCTTATTTAATTAGATTCGGTCGACATTTTAGTTGAAATAAAATTCATTCGTTCAGGCCTATTAACAAGTTACATTTTCATTTTTATTAAATTAAATTAATTAAAGAAAATATAGTTTCATTTTCATAATTCAAATTTATTGACAATGAATTAATGTATATCAAGTAAAGTAAACATACCATTTATAGGAAATATAAAATTCAATCTATAGTATCATCCTCTTCGCTGGTCATATAAGAATCATCCGAAGACTCGTCTAGAGAGATCACTATCGGTTCTATAGTTTGTTCTATGAGGTTATCTAAAACCCACATTTTCTCTTCCTCTTTAATTACATGATTCACAGCATCTCTCCAGTTCTCTTCAGTTATTGTTGTCAATGAGTACTTCATCAGTTCACGAACATCTTTCATTTTAAATGTTTTATTATGTCTAGCTACATAACCTTTAATTTGGGCCCATATTAACATCAAGGTCAAGTGGTTTTCTTCCAGTTGCCTTTTTAGGTGGAGATATATTTCCATTTTTCCTCTCCCTTAGAAGCCTGTAAATAGTAGATTCACTAACTCCTGTCATATTGGAACATGTCGAAACTATATTTCTAACAGTAGCAGCCGGCACTTGATGTACAACAGCATCATGCACATTTAACACTACAGTCTTCGTTTGTAAGCTAAGCACGCTCTTACACTTTACTGGCGTGAAACTTGAAGACATTTTTCACAACACAGTTAACACTTATGGAACGTAAGCGACTCTGAGCAAAACAAATTATACAAATTTTGGGGAGACCAAGTTTCACCGTATATACCTGCAAAATTTCTAAGTAGTCATTAGGACAATCCCTAGTAGGACCTATTGTAATGTTTCTTGGAAATTATCAAGTTGTTTCAACTAACCGAATTTAGATTCATATTACCTTTATATATCAGATCGGGTATAAAATTAAATAGTAAATAAATTCCTTAGATGAACGGTGACGCTTATGGTTTACTACCTGACCAGCATCTGTGACCTTTTCGCGTGCTGTCAGACAATAAGAAACAGACTATAGGAATAATTTTTTCGCTTTTTGAAGAGTCGTGTACGATACTGTGTTATATTGTTATAGGATTAACGACTATCTGCTGTACATTTAGGTCTTGAATCAATCATGATGCCACAAATCAAAACGAAATATCTTGGATTGAACCCTAGGTGTTTTCAAGAAGTAGTTGTTGATGCATTTGAAAATGGTAATTAAAAAAAAAATAAAAAATTTTATGTATTTTTTTTTTGTTTCAGTGTTTTGACGGTTACCCCTATCGCCATTAGGGCCCTGGACATCACCGTCCAACGTGCAATAAGGACCAACATTCACTTGACTGACATCCACCTTCACTAGCTAGTTCATTATTTATAAATCATCAGATAACAGACAAGCCAAATAATCATTAATGCTCTAGTTGTCACTACGATTGATTGTTAGGAAAAATTTTATGTTTAAGTGCGCAGTGTATGTGAGGAATAGTTAGATTTTTGAACTTCCTAATGTGTAGGAATTAAATTAATTTATTTTTAAAAAAATTTTTAAAACACTTTGTTGCCTGTATACATTTTTTATATTGAAACATTGTACAATTTTGTGTACCTTATTTTTAATTTATGTTTGTTTTTTTTTTGTTATGTTTGTGACGATTTCTGTGCAATTTGGAAACGATTTTTCTACAAAATCATTAAAAAATAAAATGTTTGTTATCGACCGGTGCAAACCCCATTTTGTTTCTCTCATTTCTTTCATTCTCGTTTTGCAAAGATTTTTTCTTGTAAATGAAGTGCATTTTTGAGTAAAAACTTCTTTAGTCGCGTTGAGCAATAGTAGGGGCAAAACTTTGGGTAAGTAACGTGTCGCCACCGATATGCTAAAGTGAAATGCTGCACCTCGACTGTATCCTGTACATGTAAAGGTAAAGATAAAGGAAACATTTTTATTTATCATGGACGTAAAAAACAATTTATAAATAGGTTTGTTTTGTTTCCAAAAATTCCTATATTATGAACGTACGATAATATTTTTAAAGGGGATTAATTTATTAATAACAATGTCTACTTACTATCCGCGTACAATTAAATGTGTAAAAACAGTTCATTAGCAAAAATGTCCACCTACAAAGGGGTACAATAACATATTTATAAGGGATTCATTGATTTATCATAATTTTTAAAAAGGGTTCTATTATTAACAAACCTTTTCATGTACAAAGAATTTTTATACGGGATTAAATTATTTGTAGAAACGTGTATATGATTAGCGTACGATATAATCTATAAAGGGTATATATTCATTGGCAAAAAGTAACATCTACCATGGGCGTTTTATTATTAGGAAGTTTGAAAACATAATATAAGGAAAATATTTCAAAACCTTCTGATAAGAAGTATGGGTTAGCTTTTTTTGGAAACGCGCAAAATTTGTGTTGGGGCAGTTTATTGAATTTCCAAAAATGGAAGGTATTTTTTGCATCCTGAAATTCAGCCACATGAAAGAAAAAGAAAATTGGGGTTCTAACAATAATTTGAACCGAAAAAAGGGAAAAGCTCGACGAAAATCTTTTCATAAAAAATGAGAAATATCGATCCTGTGGAAAATCCTTACTATTTAGATGAAATTCCCCAAATTCTTAGTCTATAACTATTCAAACAAATTGTACGGCCTAAGGATTTCACAAATTTTCAAGTATTAACCAAAAAACCTTTGCAAAACTTCAAAAAAAAATCACTCAGTAATAAAAAAATAACTGTTGAATGTGATTCATTTTGTAATGTGCTGTATACTGTATGTAAAGTAGTTGGTAGTGGTATTGAACGGAAATATATCAACAACAAAAAAAGCACAAAAGGAGAAATACTTTGAAAATAAGAAAAACAATCTAAATGATTATTAAGAATAAAACATTCACTTTTTAAAATTCTGGTAATATTTTGATCCGTTTCTCTAAAACTTCCTTCAACGAAAATAATGTACATAATTATGTCAATCGAAATATAAATTCAGTTAATTACAGATTAAAGTCGCCTTTGGTGTGATAATTTCAGTGATGCAGTGTCGAGCGCGGTTAATACTTGGATGGGTGGTCACTGGTAAAACTCCATCGTAAGCCCTTACAGCCTACACTTCGGAGTAGCATATCACAGCTGGCAGGCATTATACCAATAAGCTCAAGGTATAATGTAGATATGCTGTCTTTTGGATGAGACGTAAGTACATGGATGCTGGGCTCGATAAAGATCCCTACCACTGGTTGGAATACTAGACCGACGTTAAATAGCAAAGAAAAACATTAATTTGTATCTCCTCTTACACCATCTTCTATCCAGATCGGAATCCTCACCTTTTTTGTACACTTTTCCAGCCTTCATCAATTTAATCCTAAACTCCTATAGACCGGCAACCCATATGATGACACGTGTAGGCCTTATTGTTTTAAATGGAAGACGTTTTCACCATCGAGTTTATTGTGAAGAACAAGTAGAATACTTGCTAATCGACGCTACACGATAATTAAAAACCATATTTGGAAAATTATTAACAAATGAAGTATCGCCGTAAACTGTATGCACTTATGTTTTTAACATCTAGCAGATAGCAAAATCTTCGACGATGGTGAAAACGGATCCCATTTCAAATAATGAAGCATACATGTGTCATGAACTACCTACCGATCTATTATGAGCTATCTGGAAGTTTTGGTCTGGCGAGAACGCCGAGACGCATGCTGCGGTCCGAATTACGTTCGTAATTCTATCGGTGCTCGAACTGCTTATAGCTGCTCAGATTGAATTGGCGGCGGGAACAAGTCGGACATTTCGTTCCTTAGGTTCGAATTGAAATTTTAACATAACCTTAATGACAACTATATATATCATTGTAAAGTGAACGGTTGGTGTTGTATCTATAAACTATAAACCATTCCAGAATGACATCACTGGCTGGCCGGCCATATTGCTACAAGTCCACATGTCATATTCTTGTTAGTTTTCATTGTTTACTAACAGTTAGATTTTCATTGTTTACTAACAGTTAGACTTTAAATAGTAATCAGTTCTGACAGCCAACTGACTTACGCCACATGTCAAAACACAAACTACAACTACAGCTTATCGTGGGATCCAACCCAATATGGCCGACTTGTCAAAGTCAGCTTTTCTGGAATGGTCTATTTGATATATCTAATAAACAAACTCCTAGTTTCGTGCAGCCATTTTTTGTGATGCATTGGTTGTGATGGAGCGCTTTTGCAGTGCCGCGCACGCAGCTTCACATACCAGTCATGAGCATCTGCGTTGAGTCACCCTACGTCACTGCAATCAACGTTCGCCCGAAGCCAGGACTGGGATCTCTTTAAATCTGGCATGTAGAGCTCGGGCTTTAGACAAGCCAAATACCTTCAAAACTGAAAACAGTAGCCTTTCTAGACATGGACGGGGAGAAGATAAGATCAGAAACCGGAAGCCTCCACTGGACATGGAAAGCTAAATTATTATTTGGACAAATTAGGACTGTTTAAAACCACAGAGTCTCGCCTGTGCATAAATCAAGATGAATTGGAGAAACACATTCTGTACTATAGCTAGTGTGGCTTCTGTGTCTGTGTGCCCAAAGGATGTAGATACTTAACTCTTCATATATTATCAACTCAAGGAGAGACAGTATATTGGTTCTGAATATACCGCTCAAAAAAGCCAAATTACACATTTACCTCCTCTATCCAGCAATGAATTGATTGATTATTTCGGCACTACCAGTCAGAGGCTTTCGAGTCTTCGGAACCTCAGCCTTTAGGCGTTTTGTGCCCTTGGCTATACCGTTCACGTGAACAGACCAGTAGTCCTTATCAGGCTCAATAGTGTATGCACTAGGCCCTTCTTGGAGAAATCCTACTGAGGTTAAATATTTCGTTAGTCAGCGAGGATTTTTTGACCAAGAGTTTGCGGAGGTCCTGCTTTGGTGTGGGGTTCCAGTACGTCTGATGTTTTGTTTGAATCCTCCGAGATGTACAACCATGTGATATAGTTTTTGATATCCCAATCTAGTAAGTTATGTCACTGTCTACTCTTTGGTTTCAAATATTTATCTTACTATCCTCCTTTCAATCTCTAATGTAAATATGTCGTTTTTTAAATTATTCTAGCTCTGTTGATGACGTGGAGAAGGGAAAGCGCTTCAGACGTTTATCTGACATAGATATTAAAAGGAATTCATGATTTTAGTTTGAAAACTAGCATTTATAAAATTATTGTAACTCTAACAAAACTTTCTGGTGATGGTTACATTATTAAAAGAGTTACTGCAGCTATTTAAATTTAAAAAATGTATTTCTTTGAATAGAAAAAAACTTATTGGGGTAGCTATAAATTATTTTCAAAGTATTTCTTAAAATCTGGTTTCCAAATAAATAGTGCTATTAGAAAGTGGTTATTCCGTTGAAACTACAAATCTGTAGAAATACAAAAAATTCACAGTAACATAGTAAAAATTATACTCTAGGAGGAAGTTTTATTTTATTGTAACAATTGAAAATAGTGGAACAACTCAAATTTAAAATATGTGCGTGTAGATTTTTAATAATCTTATTGAAGCGACTATAATTCGTTTGAATTTGTTTCCTTTTTAAGGTAACCAACAAGCAAAAATATTGTCTATTTCGAGCGAAACCACGTGATAATACTATATTTAAATGAAATTTTCTAGTTTTGTAATAGACATGAACAGGACCGAACCTGGAGCATCAGTCGCACGGGTCCAAGAACTGAATATTAGCCGGGCGAGTTAAATTTTCAGCTGGATAGAAGAGTGTTGCAAGAAAATGTCATCATTTTTTGGAATTCTGTACAAATCTTCACAATAAAAATTATCTATCATGTTCTATACTAACTAAAACATAAATACTTACGATAATAATGGTTTAAAACACCGGTTGAATGTTATTAGGTGAAATATTGCTCAGGACATAATATCGGCAGATGGATAACAGTAACAGTAACAATTAACAAAAGTCATGATTCACATAAATTCGTTAAATAGTAAAAAGAATTAAGCTAAAAATATATACACACTAATGATTAGAGCAAAAATATTTTAATCAAACATCGATTTAAATTTGTTGCAAACGATGCAATTACAGCAAATATATTACAGAAATCAAGCCCAACCGTGTAGAAAATGTGTCTGGATCTTCTTGTAATAATTGGATAGTTTCAATCCAAGTTTCGATATGTATGACGCACATGTCTAGCAGATGTGAAATGAGTAAAAAGTTACTTTTTAACGACTCAGCTTTGAATCAGAGAATTCAGGAAGAGTAAGAATATATTATTTTCACCACTTATGTAACACCCAATATGTTGAAGCTCCAACTACAACTGAAACCAAACACAGAAAGTTCCAACTGAACTTGTAGTGTGAAAAGATATATTCTTTTACAACTGACAAGTGTGACAGACACTTTTTTAGTCATAGGTATTAGCGTTTTGTAGACTCAATGTAAACTATGTTCATTTTTGTCTTGATGTTCTTCCCAGAGATGTTGCATAGTATACTGAAAGCGAGTTTAATAATTCGTTGAACATAAACTCCATCCACTCGAGCCATGGTAGTTGAAAATTAAAAGAATTCCTTCCTTCAATATAAAAAGCTTCAGGAATAACATATTAATATCCAGAGGATCTGTAGCTTTAGTTTGAAATCTGTAATTACTAAAGAATGTAATAAAAAGCAGAGAAAACAATCTAAACGAATATTATAGAATTGTATGTACCTAATGGGTGTATTTTGGAAACGTATGTAAAAAATAATAATTCTTCAATAACATACCCTCAACATAAAATTATTGTTTCAATATATTTTAAATTGTTACAATAAAACGAAAACTGTTTGGCATAAAATACTTCTGTTTGCAAACTGGCCTAGATATAAAAGTACAAGCTTTGAATTTTTTGTAATTTCGTCTTAGAATAAATACGAGTAATCAAAAAAAATCTTAGAACTAGTTCACCTTCCCAAAAAGATAAACGTAACTTCTTCTTACTCTAAGTATGAACATTTTAAACATATATACAACTTCTTTTCTTAACCACCCCGAGTACAGTTGATGAAAAAAACATGTCGATTTAATTCAATACATATTTAAAAATTAGAATCATTACATTTCTTTTTATAATTCAAGGTTTTTTCAAAAAATAATCATTAACAATATCCTTGAACAAACCTATAAGGATGCGTTGTATCAAATATCTAAACTCCTTTTAATTATAACTGATGTTTATACAGATGTAGTTATTGATGATAAATAGGTCAATCTGTCACAGTCACGGAGTTTAGGTGTTTGATATAAGATCCAAGATATGTGTACTTTAGGCATTGATACGAAATACCAATTCAATGCCATCCAAAAGTTATACAACTTCTACACTTGCAATTTTCACTGACATATGTTTGGAAAAAGAAAGGTAAAGGTGGAGTTCAGCATCCTTAGTTTAGCAATCCAAACATTAAAAAAAACTAGTGTTGAAAATACTGGGACAGTACAATCCTTAATGCTATTCCTTCTATAATGTGCAAGATCTGTTCTGGTATAAAAGTGGGAATTTATCCCTATTCTACTTGGTGCTTTCCCAGGTGAGAAAGGGACACATTCTGTTATTAATTGCAGGTTTGTTTCCCCATTTTCTAGCAAAAGGGATATTTATTCGATGCTTCAAGTGCTCTATGTTGTACAGGTTTTGATTAAGTTTACAATGTCCCGTGAAAAAACCACGCAAGATTCTTAGTTGGTTTTTGCATAGGCTTAACGGTGCCTTTGATCTCTTACATTTGAAGTTGCTCCTTTTTTTAGTTCTGCCCTGAAGGCATTATGTCAAATCCCACAGAACAGTTAAGATATTACAAAGGGAGTAACCGCTATCTTCCCAAGTCAAATGCTATTTCATATCCACGTAGGTAAATAAATCGAGATGTTTTTTTCGTGGCTGTAGAATTTTTATACTTGTAAATTTATCTACATTTAGAAAATAACGATCAATTTCTATATAATTATTTTAAAGATCAAATGGACGCAGAGAAGGTTTCTGTCGAAATGGTAGGTAGGTATTCTTGCAAGTTATTTAGATAGGCAAAGTATATATCAATATAAAAGCAACCATTTTGAGCCACTTTACCTACTTTAATACAAAATAATATTGTTGACATTCAATTTTCTTTAATTAACATGTTTTCTGAATAATCCTACTTTTTTGAACCATGATGTCTCGATTAAATGAAAATCAAACAGTTTCTTTTGAGCGTAATATAAAAAGGTATATTACAAGAAACTAGGGGGTGGTCCATTATAAAAATCATTTGTGTAGTAGGATAGTTAGAAAAATTAACAAGAGAAAAAAGCTAATAGAAAACGTTAAAATCCTACCATTTGATCTCATTTTCAAGATAGATAAATATATACAAGTGTAAAAATCTCCAATTCTTAATTTCTAATAGAAATGATGTACTTCATTCAATGTACATGTCTGCAATTAGGACTATAAATGTGTCTGAATCTAATAAACAACAAAAACTTATCTACCTACTCTCTAGGACCATACAGTTGAACTAACAGGGTTAATCATAAGATGTGTTTTCAAATAAGACTGCTTAGAGAAATGACATGTAGGAAGGTATACAGACATGAGCGGGTTTATTTTGCCCTAATGTTACGCTTAATATCCGAGTTCAACGTGAGTACTCATCGTTTGTGAAATGGTTGAATAAAAAGTTCATGTTTTTAAAGTGTCTTTTTCTATATCCATTACCCTTTCTTCAGATATTCTTTTTTTTTTTTTTCAATTTCTTGGGAAATTAAACCACAATATTTTTGAATTCTTTATTTCA
>CAJUYG010000006.1:274793-290698 GCA_910591675.1 Galerucella calmariensis | reverse complement strand
GGAATTTGCCAAACAGTAAAAATATTCATCTATAGCATACCATTTTAATTTATTATACCATACTTACCAAAGGAATTTTTAATCGGAAAACGGAGCAATGGTATATGGTTAGGTTAGCGTTGTTACATAGATAAACACACTTGGGTCACTGGTTAAAATACGTTCAAACCGTTCAAAAAGTAAAGGCGGAATTATAAACTTTACGTTCGCGTTCAGTTCGCAGTTGGCGACGTTCGAGTCGTTTCCATTCTGCAGTTCAGTGCAGTTGGTAAATTTTTGCGTTTATAAACCTCACAACTTTCAGTTGGCAGCTAAGGATTTCATTTATATTTTGTTTTGTAAAAAATAAAGATGGATGAAAATAATTATTTGATTTCAAGTGTATTTGGGCTGCAACATATTCATTATATTATGCTGCTTTTAAGAAGAAAAAAAAAAAACAGAAAAATATGAGTACATTAAACAGATGACCAATGACGTTTCTCACGTGGTGCAAAACTTTCGTTTTGATTGGTTTATACCTGAACTGCCAACTTAAATTTTGGCCATCTCGAACGCGGACGCAGCGTAACGGAAACTGCGAACTGACTTTATAAACGTAATTGTGTGATCCCTTTAGTTCAACTTTAACTGAACTGCCAATGACGAACTGAACGCGAACGTAAAGTTTATAATTCCTACTTAACAGCTGTATCCCTTCCTCAAAATGAAAAGTAAATAAAAAAAAACAGACAAAAAAGTGGTTATACTGTTGTTTTGGTATACTATGGGCAATACCTTGTATGAAGTTATCTGTAAGAACTAAGAAAATTCAAATTCAACTGACATCGACAGTAACAGCATCAGCACGTTTGTAGTAGAACTGACAAAAATATTTTTATGCTAGCCATCTATTGAATTGTGGACGTACTTATGGTTCCAGCTGCAAGTTTGATTTAACAAGTCCAGAATATGGCAGCTGTATAATAAAAGATCAGTGGAAGTACCAATGTCAAATTTAACCTAGATTGTTGTCACCAGCCGCCATGGAAAACAAAAAAACTTAAATGGATATTGAAACGTAAAAAACTCAGTTTTCTCAAATATTATGTTAACAACAAATTTCACTATGCCCAATTGTTTCCAGCATCGTGCCGTTATTGATATAGTTAGCAAAAACGCTGCTAAGTAATAAGATTCAAGAATAAATTGATTGGGAACATTGAAAGAGAAATTATTTATAACAGCCTTTTACTTAACTTTATGACAAACCTGTTGCGAATTAATTTTCAAATGATGCGCGAGTATAAACATTTCAAAGGATCTATTATGGTTATAGGAAGCAAAATGTGGGATATGAAGTTTAAATTATAAAATTGCGATTTTTTAAAACTATCTTTCGGGAAATAGCGAATGGAAATAGAGAAAGTAAGTTCAATTCTTTTGTTAAAAGCTAAAAATGTTCCATAGCTAGGTACCTACTTTTTAATAAAAAATATGTAACTGTACCTAGGAAATGACACACAACTTAATTGATGTCACTTTTATGTATTAACGAAATTATAAGTTATAAAAAGTTTATTTCTGTAAATCAAATACAGACCATATTTATTAAACAGCTTAACGGTTAGATTTGGCGACACGTTCAAGTTCATCCTTCTTCTTAATAGCGTAAGAATTTGAAGATCCCTGAAATTAAACAAAAACATAATTTAAAACATTGAAATAATAGCATATCAATTTAAATATGTATTTGAACTTTCGAGTCATTTTAAAAATTGCCAATAACTGATATTTTTGATATATTTTGAATACAGGGTATCTCAAGAATATGAGAAAGTATTGTAAAGCCACTCAAACTATTTATTATGAATAATGTAAAGGAAAAAAATCGAATGTGGAAGTTTAACAAAAGTTTAAAACTGTCAAGAAATAACGAAAAGTAATTTACTAGAAACAAAACAGAAATTTCCAATAGTTCTTTTCACCAAAAAACACTACTTTTCATATCAAATCTTAGTATAAGAATATGTATTTTTTTAGTTGGTGAAAAAATTTGAAAGATATTGATAAGTAAAATAAAAGAGAAAATACTTTTTTGGGTAAGTGGAAAAAACTTTTTTTATAAATCACATTAACAGAGGTACAAAAATAAACATCAATAAAAAAGTATTGTAGCAAAATTTTATGTTAAAAATGTCCACTTTGCACACTTTTAAGGTAAGTTTTTGCAATAATTTAGTCCTTTATGATACTACAAAATTTTAATAATCAAGTAGCATAGGAAAGGACACTGAGAAATTGTGTACAGGCAATAAAATGCTCACAGACTTTGGTTACATAAAGCAGAATTAGCCAAATTTCTCAATTAATATCTTAAAACACTGTCGCAAAATTTTATGTTAAATATGTCCACCTGGTACATATTTAAGGTAAGGTTTTGCAATAATTTAGTCCTTTATGATACTACAAAATAATTTACAACATTAAGCAGCATAGGAAAGGACACTTTTTTCATTATTTGCAATGAAATGTAAACAGACTTTCGTTTTTTTGGTATTGTTTCAAAAATATTTTTGTACAAAATATGAACCATGGTTGCACAAGGTAAAATTTTTGAAATTACTTTAGTCCCAAAGCGAAACTACGACTATTATTCAAGAACAGTCAAGCATTAGATGGGACAAAACAATCGTTTCCAATGAAAAATATACAAAATTTAATTTTGTACCAGACTTGTTTTAGTGTTGCAAAAATATTTTTGTAGGAACTATAGAGATTTCACACAAGGTAAAATTTCTGCATTACTTTAGTCCTCAGCGAAACTAATAAACGATAAAATACATGTATCAGCATTAGAAAGGACATTTATTTTTTATTTTCTGCAATTTCTATGCAGAAAAATTACAACAGACTAGAGTTTTTGGCTGCCAATACCATCACCTTAAAGCTAAATAATAATCTAACAGATATGGAATTGTTAGATAATTATTACCATTAAGGTCCCAGGCACTGCACCCTAGGAAGTACATGCATACCATGGAAGAGGAAGCACTGACCAGTAATAATAATAGCCTTGAATGACCAGCAGATAACAATCCAATGGGTCACAGGTGATATAAATCTCCTGGGGTGTTTTTAAACTTACTCCGAGTTACATCTAGAGTTACGCGAGAGTTAAGTCACGTGGTTTATATGGATAGCTGATAAATCATCTAGATTAAGTAAATAAACGATACTGAGTTAATCTTTAACTCTGAGAGTAAGTATGTGAACGCACCCCTAAATCACAGGAGATATAAATCTGAGACTATAATGCACAAGGGAAGATTTCTCCAGGAAAGATTTTGGAAGAAACTGAAAGCCTGATAGAGCCAAGCCACTAGTTCTCACATTAAAAGTGCAACCAAAATAGCAAGATCATTACTCAAGAAGAAATGTAATGTAATTATTTGAATGGAATTTTTTTCACAATCATGTCCAGAATAAAATTCTGATTACAACGATATATGTATGACTAAGGTAGAGCCTGGTAGCATATTATAATTTGGAGATTATTAAAAAAAGTCCATTCTAATGTTTGGAGCGCTTGCGCCAATACCTTTAGTCTTCAACTAGATTCAGAAAGAAGAGCAAGTCATTAGGGCCAGTTTCATAATGCTTTTAAAGGAACATTTAAGCGTAAAAGGTCGTTTGTAGTGTAGTGATCTGTTTCATAATCAAAAATTCACTAATAAAGCTTCCTTCAAGTTAAATGTCCAATTTTTACCACCATTTTTATAGTTTGGTTATTTCTAGTTCTAAATACGTTAAAGCATTAAAAATGTTCAAGCCTCCGCGAGTCGAATAATTAAGAGAGTATGTCAAGCCATTGCCTATCTCAGCAATGAACATATTTAAACATGTATCATAATCCACTGGAAATGGAACAAGCCGCGAACCAATTTTAATCCATTGCGAGTTTCCCAAAAGTAATTGGCGCGATTGATTGCACCTTCATAAAAATCCAATCTCCTGGAGGTGAGGATGCAGAAACTTTTCGTAGCCGGAAAGAATTTTTTGCATTAAATGTGCAAACAGTTTGTGATGCAAAATTGAGAACTCGCAACATAGTGGCAAGGTTGCATGGTTCTGTTCACGACCAAACAATTTTTAACAGCAGTTCGTTGAAAAGACAATTTGAACATGGAACCTATGGCAGATATTTATTGGTTGGGAAAAATATTCAATGACAAAATTGCAAGTAGCAAACACTTCAGCTGAAAATCTGTTCAATGAATCTAATAAGAACCAGAAATGTTGTGAAACGACAATATAGAATGTAGAAAAGACGGTTTCCCATTCTTTCTTTAGGAATCCGTTTAAATGTCGATACAGCTATAACTATAATTGTTGCTTCTGCAGTTTTACATAAATTAGCTATAGAAATGAATGAAGAAATTACTGAAGACTGGTTTAACGATATTAACTTAGACATAGCTGATAACGCTCAAGAGCCGCACAATTTGGAACATAATGGACGCCAATTTAGGCAGCTGCTAATTAATGAACATTTTAATAGGATTAGTTTAAAAATATGTAGGCCTTTAATAAAATTATGATATGTAAAATTTGAAATAATTAATTAAAAAAATATTTACTAACTAATTAGAGACATAAATTAATATAATCAATTAGAACTCAAATCCTTTTCTGCTTTCATAATTTCTAAATCTAATAATCTCATCTTTTTTTGTGTTTTTCTTCATCATGCATTGATGTTTGTTACATACTCCTATAAATGTAAACAATGAAAATACGGAGAGTGTTGTACTCAATTCAAACCACCAAATAACCAAAATTCTGTAAAATTAAGGAGGATCCTGGCGATCAGTGCAGCCAACACAGTATATTCAAGCCTAAATGGGGATTTTATGATACTGGAGCTTAGTTTGTCAAACACATAAAATATACAATGGTCAGCCTATTATTAACAATTCAATTCAAAAGTGTTCTAAACATATTCAAGTACAGAATTGGACATATTTTTGGTAGAATTACAAGCTACAGTTGGTTATTATTCGTTGGTTTTTCATTACTCCCACGGCTATCGAGATATTTGTATCAAATTATTATACCCTTCAACTATTATGACTTTTTCATTCCTATATCACTAGAAACACATCCAAAAAATGGAAATAAACTCACAAAATTTAAATAAGAGGATAAAATATTTTATGGGGTTGTATCAAAAATATTTTTGTATGAAATATAGAATATTTCACACAAGGTAAAATTTTTGAAGTTACTTTAGTCCTAAAGCGAAACTACAACTACTATATATGTTAATAGTTGAGCATTAGAGAGGACAGCTTTTACAAGTATTACAAATTCCAAATTATTCCAACAATGACTATATGGAAGTTCTTACCTTTGCTGCATTAATAAGTTCATCAGCCAGACATTCAGCAATAGTCTTGATGTTACGGAAAGCAGCTTCTCTGGCTCCAGTGCAAAGTAACCAAATAGCTTGGTTAACCCTTCTCAAAGGTGAAACATCAACAGCCTGTCTCCTTACGGTACCAGCCCTACCGATACGAGTGGAATCTTCACGTGGTCCAGAATTGATAATGGCAGACACTAAAATCTGGAATTTAATATGATTCATACACTGATAATTCAAGCAAATAAAAAAAATATCAATAGTTGATATTTTCAGAATTAATAAATCACCAAAGAATTTCTGAAGAGGTGTCAGAAAAATAATGATTTTCATCATGATAATGCAAGAAAATGTTGGTTTTCAAAATGTGCAAAACATACCTGAAGTGGATTTTCTCCAGTTAACAGATGAATTATTTCAAAAGCATGTTTAACAATTCTAACTGCCATGAGTTTTTTACCATTGTTACGCCCATGCATCATCAGTGAATTTGTTAGCCTTTCAACAATTGGGCATTGTGCTTTACGAAACCTTTTTGCAGCATATCTACCAGCAGAATGAGGTAAATATTTTGCATTCTTTTCTTTGACTGCAATATAGTCCTAAAATATAGTGAAAAATCAGTAACAGTATCTACATAAGAACAATATTCATATAAATTATATATTTACATCAGAAAAACATAATTATCACCAAAGAAATTCTGAAGAGGTGTCAGAAAATATAGGTTTTCATCATTAAAATATAAGATTTTTTTTAACAAATGCTAACTGTGGAGCTTCACGATTAGCTTTACCTGGAGGGACATATCAGATACTTGGACATCATCACAGTTCCATCTGCCGAATAATTTAATTTCTGGTAGTTCAGCAATTTTTGGAGCTGCAGTTGTTCCTTGGATCTCGGTACTCCAATCGTCATCCATATTGTACTATCTACAAAATGTGAGACTTTTAAGCGCCGGAAGGATAGGGAAAAAATTAATACGTGGAAATAAACAAATTCAGATCCAATATAAATTATCAACAATAATGTTCTGCCAAGAGGTGTCAGAAAATAATTTTATCATCATGTTAAGATTTAAAGTAGGTATCAAACAAAATTTACCAGAGTGGTAAACACGTGTACCCTACAATGTAACTTGATTATTAGTTTTTAACATGAAATATACTCTAGTCTTAGATATAGTTTTGAATTGATAGTATCTTTAATTGAGTTAAGAATAAAATTTTACCTTATTTATTTTATCCTACTGCTTTTTTCTTAAAAATATAAACTGTTCACAACTGCCTTACATCAGTGTGAACCGGAAAAGGCCATTGTTGGCAGAATGAGCTTTGACACAGATGTCAAGAATTTTCAGCGACCCCTATATCTGCTGTCTCTTTCTCACTAATGGGCATCTGGTGTATCGTTCTTTGTTGAAATCTAGGCACACTTCAGGTTGATTTCTATTTAATCGGAAGTCGTATTCCAGCGGGAATTTTAAATATGTTGGTAGCATAATCTCTAAGTAGGTTATCTGTGGTCTCTATGTTTTATCTATGGTCTCTATGTTTATTTTCATTTGAGGTTGGTCGTGGTCAACGATTATAAACCCTACAGGATTGCTTATTCGCTTGAATCTTTCGTCGGTGCTTACATCACCAGTGGACCTCGACCGATTTAAAATATAATGCAATCGTTAATATTTTCCACTTTTTTCTAGTTTATTTGCAAAAAATAATAATAAATTAATTTTTTTTGGTAATATGTTATTTTAAAAAGTTATATTACTAGTATAAGTAGTTATAAAATATAAATAGACGTTTGAAGCAATATCTTTGAATTGAAGAAACTTGCTTATAATTTTTTTGCACAGAAACAGAAGCAAATCTACGAGATGTACTTATGGGTAAACTCAGCATTATGTATTTTTCTTCTTATGGGGAAAATAAAATAGACGCCTTATGCACTAATAAAAAATTTATTAATAAACAATTTCTTAAAACCTCTATCATCTCTTGTGGTACTCACACATTTTCTCTTCAAACATTTTTTTCTCTGGGATTGATAATTATTATAAATAATCCTAATAATTTTTCGAAGTTTACAAAGGTGGATTCATGCAAGCAAAAATTAAAACTTACATTACTTTAAAACTAAAACTAAGAACTAAAGGTGGATTCATGCAAGAAAAAATTAAAACTAAGATTAATTTAAAACTAAAACTAAGGAGATAAAACCATGTTATTTTTCAATTTAAATCTAAATTGCTTAGTTTCTTGCATGAACATCTACATCACACGTACATGCATGCTCATGCCAAAAACCAAGAAATTGAGATTTAAATTAAAAAATAACATGGTTTTATCTTCTTAGTTTTAGTTTTAAATTAATCTTAGTTTTAATTTTTTTTGCATGAATCCACCATTATAAAACAAACCATGTAATGTAGATGTTTATGCCAGAAACTGACAAGCTAAGACATTCTTTTTAGTTTTAGCTTATATCTTAATTTCTTATTTTTTGCATAATCATCTACATTACATGGTTCTCTGTTCTAAGTTTTAGTTTTAAATTAATTTTAATTTTTGCTTGCATGGGGAAATGTATACATTGAAACGCAAATCCAAAAATTTTGTATTTACACTGAAATAATGTGCTTCGTATTTATAGACTTTCTTGATTGACAATTAGAGAAGTTTACTTACCACCTGTATTAATAAACAACACCTTCAAAATTGAAAAAACGGATAAAATATCGTCAAAACACACTTTGTAAACAAACGATAAACCATAAAATTAAAAAGGTTAGGTCCAGTGATGACGTATTCGTCCGACTTGAGCGAGGCGAACACAGAGTTGAATGGAAATAAGCAATCCTGTAGGGTGTATAATCGTTGGGTCGTGGTGGTGTTTTCTATGGTTAGTTGATTACTCTATGGTTAGTTGTGTCAGGTCGTCAGGTGGTTGTCATTGTCAGATAAACGTCAAATTTGTTGGATAAGTGTCAAAATGTATGAATTAATCTTATTTGATTATTATTGTAATGATTTAGGTATGAAAGAAGCGTAACTATCACATTCCCATATGTTTTCAAATCTTCCAATTGTATTGCAAGCGAAATACTTGCTTTTCTAGATTTTATTCATTTGTCATGACGCTGGAGGATCCCTTTTTTGTCGTTAAAGAGTAAGCAAAATGAACGTTTGCATGCTCACTGAATGTTTTTTGAAATAATTCTCAAGCTACGTATTTTATAGCGAAAACAATATGCATGAGCAATACTTAGGTAAATTTTCTTTTATTTTACTGTAGATTGTGCCTTTTAAGTTAAATAAAATGTACTTTAAAGAGTATTGATCAGTGTAAATTAATATTTTTGTTTCCTTGATAAAGTGAGGTCTTCAAGGCATTAAACAAAACTCGAGGGTTATATCTTAGATGGACTGAGCTACAAGAAGATAGTGTTTGCATTACAAAGGATGAAATAGAGTGGACCAATACAGAACTTAAAAATTCTTTGCGTAGCATAGAGTGGGATTTAGAAGATTTAGAAGATACAATTGATATCCTTTTTCTAAACAAATATACTTTTAAACCCAGTAAACTTTGAAAAATATTATTTGTACTTATTTCATAGGAGTATATTAGGAATATATTGTGAATAAATATAAACTGATATACACATTATTACCATAATTTCATATATTTTCTGCAAGGTAGAATAACATTTTCTTGTCAATATTAATATTGATATATTGAATTGAATATCATATTACCACAATATACATACAACATATTTTAACAAATATTTCATGTGAATTTTCCTTAATGTTTCACAAATATTGTTGAAAAAAATCCTACTAAATTCAAAATAGACAACAAAGAGCTAACCACGAGAAAGCATTTTATTGATTCAACTAAAAACGAAGTAAAGGTAAGTATTCTTCTGTATGCCCCTTATGATTTTTCAAAGACAACCCAAAAAATATTGATTTGAAAAATCCAGTTCTATATTTAAAAAAATTAAGTTGAGGTTGACCCCCTAAAGACATTGTAATGAAATTTTTGGCATAGTAATTTATGAAAGCCTTGTTTATTAGAAAAAAATGTGTATAAATTTTTGATATCTTTTCTAATAACAATGGCATATTTAATAAACGAAATGCAACATTTTAGGATTTTGTCTAATATCTCCGGAGCCAGCCAGGATATTTCAAATTTCTTTTAACTGTCTAATCAATATACCAAACTTTCTCTCCACTTAATTGATATTGTATTTATGGTGCTTTAAGAAATCTCTGTATATGTCATTTAAATCCGGTCCACCCTATATAAGGTGAAAATGTAATCTATATCAAAGATAATGAATTTAATTTTAATATAGGTTTATTTACTTTCCCTTGTTCTAGTCTATGAAAGAAAAAATCAACATGAATCGAAATCGAGATAAGGACCTCACAGCAAGACAGGTAAAAACTATTACTGTTAATCATTACATAAACAACATTATGCTAAATAGAAAAGTATATTATTGTTCAGTTGTGTTTTAAAAAGGTTTTTCCAATGTTCTAGCCTTTATTGGATAGTAGTCCTGTAAGAGCTGCAAATTCACATGGTACAACAAAATATTCCAAGCTAGAGAATGATCTAGACAGTCCTCAGAGACAATTTTTGGGTGAAACTCTTAGTCAGCAACAATATTTAACGAGGCAACAAGAAGAACATCTAGAAGCTATTAGTGATTCTTTAGGATCATTGAAAACGGTTTCTAGACATATTGGAGTTGAATTAGATGAACAAGCAGGGTAAGTTATAAGTGTGTATTATTAATTGTTGACACTTTTTCAACTATATTCAATCAAATAGGTTTTAATTCAATAAAATTGTTAATATTTCATGTATTTTCCTGGGTTACCATCAACACCTATTTCATACTGTCACACTTCATCAGTCTGCAGTCTTTTGTCCCTTTGATGGGCTGAAAATGTCTCAATAAATATCTAATAGTGTAAATTTACCAAGCTGTTTATGAAAATTGAAAATATTGAAGTACCCCAATGTTTAAATTGCCTACTTGTGTTATACTTGATGCATTTGAACCTTTTTTTATTTCTATTATTCATTTCTTAGTTTCAGTTTTGCTTTACTATGATTTTCACAATTTGGTTTGCTAACAACATTAGTTCCAATCTTTCATTAATTGTGTTACCTCATACCTCATTATTTTCATATCAGAAAGTATGTTTGTGTATTCTTGATTATTTTTCTGTATTACTTCGAAGGATACAGGGTTATTTATTACTAATTGGAAATAATTTAATAGTAGAATCCTGACTTCAAATTACGAAGATTCAACCCAAAACACAAGCTTCATGCTTAACTTGAAATATCTCGAGAAATATTGACTCTATCATTATGAAAAGAGAGTATTTTATTTACGTTAAAAGTATTGAAGAATCGAAAAATTGTGCTAAAATTTCTATTCCGCCAGTGGCGTAGAATTTGGGAACGATTAACCTGTCACTTGCCCCTGTCGTACGCCTCTGGTAGTAGCCAGAAACGTTTCTTCAATATAATTTAGTGGGGTGAACACTGTCTACACTTCCTGCCAAATATAAAATGAATACGTAATAGTTATTTACGTAACTATTTATGAAAAGAGCGATATTGTTCAACTATCGTAATATTTGTCAAAACGAGCGCCAACGAGTTTTGCAAATTACGTGTCTACGTATAACGTTTTATCTAATTCCGCGCTTTTATAATATCCATTAAAATCTTCAATTACAATGGTGATATTAAAGTGGATTCAAATGGTGCTCGAAGTATTGTTACTATGAAGTATTAACCCAGAAAATCCTTAATAATGTTGTTTTCAATATTTATAAATCTAAAATACTATTGAATTAAAATAATGGGGTAATTGTCAGTTTAAATAATGAAAATTGTCAGTTTTGACAGTACCTAATTAATAAATTATTCTTTGAAACTAAAACAGTTACGTAAAGTTTTTACATAACTACTTTTTATCACTTTTCATAACTGATATATGAAGGTTATGAAAAATGTGACGTTACCGAACGTCAAGGAGTGACTTGAAGTGTCACATTTGATAGCGGAATTAGATAAAACAGTTTTAAAGTACTGAGCACAACTAGTTTTTGAATTTTTAAACAAAATACCCTGTAACCCTTGATTATATACACAGTCTCTATACTCTCTCTATATACAGTCTCTATACTCAAGGCTGTAACTAAGTAAGCACTTACATTTTATTTACCTAGGTGTTTTGGGTTAAATCTTCATAATTTGAAGTCGGGATTCTACTATTAAAATATTTCCAATTAGTAATGAATCACCCTGTATAGGTTGTCGTGTCAATCATGAATTAGAATAAATGTGTTTCAGAATGCTGGATGAGTTTGGAACTGAGTTAGAAAATACTGATTCCAAGTTGGATTCAACAATGAAAAAGGTTGCCAAAGTATTACGACTTTCTAATGGTAAGATACTTTTTATGTTAATAATAGTATGTAAATAAATTTTTTTTTCCAGACCGGAGACAATGGACCGTTATAATAATTTTAGTTGTAATTCTTGTGATTGTGATATTTTTATTTTATATACTGTGATTGTCTTAAGCTTTTATCTTCAGGTTTACAACAAACACTTGTAGGTACTAATTGTTTTATAACTTATATTCACTGTTTTTTGTTGCACATATTATTTTTTTAAGGGCAGTTAGATCTATTTTGAAACTGTCCTTAAAACCTTAGCTATTCATCCAAATACCACAGTTATTTTTTTTTTCAGCATAATTTTTTGGTCTAAAAAATTGTTCTGAGCTCAAATCTGTTATTATCTCTTTCTTAGATTAAAAAAAAAGATCAGATATCGTATGGTTTTTGAATGTTTGGATGCTTATTGATTGTTACTGTTAACTAAATCGTTGGCATTTTATGTTAGTTTTAAATTTGTGTCATAGCTCACATTTAATGAAAAAGATTAAATCAAAAGTTTCGCAGGATCATAGGTACTGTATTTTCTTGAAAACTAGAGAATTTTTTTTTAAAAATGATACTTTTTTAACAATAATACTTGTTATTCTACAATCCATATTTTAAAGGACTTGGATCTTGGAGTAGATCAAATACTATTATAGATAGAAAACTGAAAGAGTTAGGGCATGAAGGATTAACAATTTGTATCTGATATATTTTAGATCTGTGACTAATTTGGTTGTTTTGTATTGATTTAATGATCCTTTTTATTATAAACAGTCATATATAGCTTTTAAAATTCCTAAGCAATTAAAACAACGTCGAAAAAAGGATGAAATCAAATAACATTTCCAATAATGAAAATTGAGTTAATAAACTGGGTAGCTCTTAATCCAGTGCCCAAACTTCAATAACACTTTGTAGGACCATCTATGCTTCATTTGTTCGTTTATGTTACATGATTTTTGAATTGAAAACTTCAGGTGCGTTTGGTTGGGGGGCAAAATTTATGGCGTAACGGTCACTTTCAAAGTCAGAATAGGTTGTGTTCTTTTTTTCCTATTAGGTAATATCCAAGTAGATCATTTTGCAGCTTATACAGGGGAAGTATAAAAGAAATGTTTTTTATTATTTTTATTTAGGTACATTTTTTATTTCAAAAGTGATTCATAGTTCTATAGCAATATGACTTATTGGATCCATATTTATAGTATTCCAAAAAATTGTATAGCTGTGTTTTTATCAGTGTCTTACATAAAATTGGAGATACATTTTTTTAAAACAAAGATTTGCTAAAAATCAACAGAACAAAAATGATTTATTGTGGTTTTTGGATAATATTCATATACAGGGGATGTCTAAACTATTTACCCATAAGAATTAATAGACAATGCTTTATAATACTGTATTTAATCAAGCTTTTTTGACAGACGTCCCTTCAATCTATTTCCTTATTTTAGATATAATACCATGTATATTTTTGTAAACTTGTATTTGTCCTGATGATTTCAACCAACCAAACTACCATTTAACAAGTTCCAGTTTAGTTTACGTTTTCTCAAAAAGTATTCTCAAGGAGTATTATAGTTTAAACACAACCTGTATATCGCTATTTTTCTTGAGGTTTAAATATTTTAAATTCGAAGTGGGCTTTTAAAATTGCAGTATAGTTAAAAGTTTTTGATATATTCATTTTTTCGCAAGGTATATACAGAGTTATTTCAAAGTCATCTCAAAAAGATTATGAGATTCATCGTATCTTATGAGGTACTATATTTTTTGACAAAAAGGCAAACAAAATTTGGAGTATTATAGAAAATTATGTGGGACTCCAACTTTTAGGTACATATTTCCTAAATAAATATAATTACTTGACAATACTTATAGAGCAACAAATATAAAAAAAAAACGAAAAAACCAAAGACTGCCAAAATCAGACAATGGAAATCTTACAGCGTTGAAAGTGAGGTTATAGAACAATTAACAGCAAAGTTGTTGCCACCCCGCCTCGACGTCTTAATCCGAATCCCCAATTTATACTTCACCTATAGCGAAAATTAAATTCAGTAAAATATTGTTTATTGACTTGTAATTATACTGTGATTTTTTCGTAATCCTTTAATTATTTCGAAAAAAATCTTGCAATTATCTTACATCTATTTTATTGAATAAATAATTTTATATTATATATTCTCTACTCTACTGATCTTAAAATTGTTGTAAATATCAATATTTATGTAAATTTATTTTGTTTACGTAAAATGTAGTTTAATACGTTTCTCTATTTCAATCACAGCATATTACACAGGGTGATCCAACAAAAGAGCTAGATAAAACACCCGTTTTGTATTAAATAATGAAATCAGGGACTCAAACCTGCCCTTTTTTGCATCTACCCAATCTTAGAGTCTACTATTAATTACTTAACTAGCATTTTAATGTTTAACAATTATTGATGGATTACTTTGATATACAAGGTGTTACAAGCAAACCTGACCGATTTTCTATTTATGCGTCTTTGCCTAATAAAAAACAGAAGCTAACGATGTCAATAATAGATTTTGTACTCCCAGCCAATATTTCAAAAAGCTGGAACGTAATAATATATTATCAGACGTGACATAAATGACATTTTACAATCAACAGTGAACACTGATCATTTGCAACTAACACTTGCAAAAGGTGCATTCGATTCAACCTACACAGACTGATCTGGCAGCTGTTTAATGACCATTAACCGCAGCTTCTATATGATTTCCTGTTGTAGAAGCTTCTTTTTTTTTCAGCGTGAATTCTACTGTGTAAATTAAAGTTTTTCAATAACCCAACAATATTTATTCCCAGATGCAATGTTTTTGCAGCTACTCCGTTTTTTCTGAGCTTTGTTAAAAAGTTTTATTAAAAAATATCGGATCACCCTGTATAGTTGAAATTTTTTAAAACAAATTTTCAACCTTTGACACATTTATTCAGCTGATAAAGCTTCGTTAACCATAAAAGCGAATATTAGTTTTACAAAAAATGCTGTTATTGAAATAATCAACATTTTGTTTGAAGCTTAACAAAATTGAAATATATTTTTTTGTAAACTCCTTACACTCATGTTAAAAAACACCCTTTACAACATAATGTCACGGCAGTACATTTTTTGCTTAAAAAAATATTTTTTCAAATGCTAATCTTTATTGGTGGACTTAAATATCGGTAAACTTCATCTCGGATCTACAAACCAGGTAATTTGAATATCAATAGTTGTAAATTTCATGTTTGATTGACTGATCCTTGTGCTGGAGCTCCTTATTTCTATAGTCGGTTCGTTCTCAAGAAAAACTGCTCGTGAACATTAATAGAGGATGAGGTTGAAGGGGGTTATTTCAATGCGAGTCGTCCAATACGCAACCGACTTAGAATAGATCACGCGTGGTCTTTGTTAACATGCGGTTTTTCTTGGTACCATACAGACTAATAATAATTTTGAGTGATATCTATGGAAGTTAAACCAGTTTAGACTTGACCGCCCAATATTGGAGATTTAACTTTAAACTATTCTTTCCGACACTTGGGTAACTAATGTCAATGTCTCATAAAAGGTTGATTAGATTTGATGAGGTGACTGTCAAGAAAAGTTGTTGATTCCAATTATTTAAACTGTTGCAGGTTTTGATAATGGAATACATGTAATTTGGAATTCAGATAACAACCGTCACGTCCATAACTGTCAACTAGAGTACTCGAAACTTGAAGCATTGTCACCAACGAAGGTTTCTTTTACACAAAAGTCCCTAAATTTTTCGAAATGTCATAATTCTGTCAGGTTTAATTATACTTCGTTCCGTTAATACCAAAGTAAAATTAAGGGCGTTTAATTACTTAAACCAGATTAGTTGAGGGGATTTAGAACTATAACCATACGGCCATTACACTTTTCCAAAGTATTCAGAATTATAGATAAGAGATATATGGCGCAATGTCATTATACTATCTTCTGTATGTTCCTTGTGGTATATTATTCATTC
>CAJUYG010000006.1:224685-274630 GCA_910591675.1 Galerucella calmariensis | reverse complement strand
CATTATTGACATGCAACCAGGAGATCCAACACAAACTTTTAACCAATCAGACATGCTGTTTACAAATATGTTTATTTTGATCCAATTACCTGGTTTGAAGAGCCCATAGGCACAGTTTACTAATATTCATGAAACGTCTCAATAGTGGAAAATATTCTAAATTTTTGTCCCCCAATGCTTTAGTGTTGACAAACCCATACATCAACAAAAATGGACATTATAGCTGTTCTATATCGTTATCAGCTGATAAGCTCATTTTGCGACTCAGCAAGTGGCGCAAAGGTAACGCTTCGTGCTTGCACTCGGCAGATCATGGTTTTTATCACACGGTCGACCGATCTGCTATGAGGTTTTCCCCTATTACCGATAGGCTACTACTACTACATTCCTCACCAATATCTAATTTCGCCCCATTCCCCTCAACATAAAATACTTATTTCCTTCCAATGCAGTTGAAGAAGGCAGTAAAATATATAGCTTTGGTGTGATGAAAGTTCCATTTGTGGCTTTGCTACAACTTTCTCTGTGGTTAAGAAACACACCTAAAATCTGCCCATTTGCTTCCTAAAGGTGACGGTTCGGGAGGAGACAGACAGGAGACCACAATGAGGCAGTCTCGAAAAGCATGACACTTAACAGAAGACTTTGTTTATAGATGTATATGGCACTCATATAATAAGAAACAGATTAAACACATGCAAAAGCGAACTCTCCTTGATAGGTTTCCGCAAAGATCTTTACACTATAGATCAAACATTTACCATAAGGTGCCTAATGTTCAACTTTATGAACAAAATCTACCATTGCATATATTGTTTATAGACTACAAACGGGCGCATGATTTAATTGGCAGACAAAACATGTACAAACATATCAAAGAGCAGAGTGGAACTGCCGGCCGCTAAAACTTATAAGAACAAACAAAGAAATCCAAGACATGTATAAGGCACCATGCATTACAAGTAAAATTCAAGCACAGTAAGTGTGATGGAAGGTGTGTGAAGAAGATACTTTGTGAAGGTGAAAGAGGTAAGAAAAAAGGAGGCAACCTAGGAAGAAATGAATGGAAGCTGTTAAAGAAGACATGCAACGGTTAGAAACAGAGGAATGGAATAGGGTTGCAATAAAATGGAAATATATAACAAAAAAAGTAGAATTTGTGGGCATGTGTAGTCTAAAATGCTGTTCTAAATATACTCTTCATTGTTGTACGTTTTTTGTTTTCATCTTACTTTCTAATCAAAAAGTGATCCCGTTAATCCCATACTGGTAACTTCACTCTTCGCTACCAAAGTAATAATTTTGTACTTATGTAATAAAAAATCTACCTCTTTTTTAAAATACCTGATTTTAAGTTGATAACGAAGTGCCAACATAATTATTTTGAGTTAGATTTAAATTCTTCCATGCACATTTTAGATTTTGCTTTATATATATAAAAAGTACACAGAGACATCAAGTTTAAGGGGTGCTTTATGTTGTTAGAACAATTTAAAAATAGGACTGAATATATCTGATTAGTGTTAGAAACATTATTTATTGAAAAAAAAAGTTTATTTTAATACAGACTGGTAGGTACATTTCATAATAGATGTCGAGATTGTATAACAACCAATACATTTAAATAGAATGTTTCACTAATATTACTTCAATGGGAAATAGAATACCTGCTTGTCATTGGTTTTGGATACAATAAATTCAAAATTTCCCACATTAATGCAGTTTATTATAAGGATGTAGGAAGCACTCGTTATCTCTGATTCCTTTTGCCTATTAGGCGATTTAGGCTTTGGTACCCCACTTTGGTCTGATAAATAAGTACCAATCGATTTCGTCGACCAAACGATGGCGGCAAGCTAACTTTGGTACTTTGGTACCCTTTTTGGCCTGTCGAATCACATACCAAAATCTGCAGCACGGTTACTGAAATTGCTAGCCTTCTATCTTTGTCTTAAGCACTTTTTGCCTTGCTTTTTATTTGTAAATAAATAAAGTCATAGAAATGAATTGTATTTTTGGTCAATATTCTAAAATTCTTTAAGTTCATTCCGCTTTCTCTTTTTTTTGTCTAATAATAATGGAAGATAGACATAACTATTGTTTTTTATGGAAGTGTTCTCAACAATCTGGATGAAGATGTCCTTTGCACTCTTTACATAAATAAAAAAAAATGAATACCCACTCCACAACATACAGAAGATTTTTAAACGCCTTCTTATTATAGTAGAGATTGTTTTCTCTAAATAAGTATAAGTTGCTGTACCTTTCTCTACATGTTCACTACCAGTTAACCATTTTAAAAACTCTGATTTGGTTACTATAGACTTTATGTAGAATGATCGTTATTCTTATTTTTTTAGCAAGTATGTTAGTGTTTTGTGAATAGGTACCTTAAACGTCTACACTTACTACTATTATAATTCGTCTTGTCATTAGTTATATTTTTCAACAGAACGCACAAAAGGCCTATACACGTCGAATTTTGCTACTATTTGTACCTATTTTTTTTTGTTACTATTTGTTGTTATATTGCCAAACCGTTGAAATAGTAGGAGGAATCTAGTAAAATGCCAAATGAAGTTTATGAATTTTTTTTTCAATTGGCTATAAATTATTTTTCTTACAGCATTAAAATGAAATTGTTATTATGTTCTGTTGCAGATTCATGAACTCTTTGCAGTGGCTGATAGCAAAGAAAAGGTTTATCAATAACACGCAGATAAAAGAATTGATACAATTTTAACCCAATTTAATGTGAAATATTTTATATTGTGTCTATTAGATGATGTAAAGTTTAGCGTTTTCTTTTTATTCAGTAAAAATATGACTAATGACATTTAATTCTTGTTAAAACTGTAGCCCTCTTTATTGTAATTGTAATGTTATAGATGATGTTAACCTATTTATATGAACAATGGCAGATATATCTTGTTTCATTTATGTCCCTTCAACTTTACTTTCCGTCCGTCCCTAGTCAAAACTTACTGGGCTGGTATAAGAGGACCTGGAAAGAGAATTACCTTCAGACTGTGTTTCAAGCAGAGACAATTGATGCTATAGCGTATATTGATGAAAACATCAGAAGAGAATTTACCGGACAAAAAATAAAAAAGTTCTCTGACTGTCAGGCTCAAAGGAAAGATACACCGAGAAAAAAAATTCATCCTCACAGCAAGTTTTTACGCTATTCCAGCCAAAAAATCTATTAAAATAGGCGCTAAGAGAGATATGTGCTATGGCAGTAAAGATTGCTTTACTAAAATCTCTTTAGTGTAGTAGTAAAGTATTTTTATAAAGTACCTCTACTAAACCAAAAGAATCGCAGGCAATGAAAAAGCTGACGAACTCGCAAGAGTAGGATCGTCAACTCAGATGAACGGACCCGAACCTGCTGTGGGCATCCCCAGATGCTTAACGAGGTCATGGTTGAAAGAACAACACAATAAATACTGGAAGAATACGACCAGGCAAATACATGGGAAGAAATTCATAAAAGAACCATCAGAAAAAGTGGCGAAAGAACTGCTCTCAATGAGCAGGAACAAACTACGCACCATAACGGGGCTACTTACGGGACATTTTCCCACAAAGGAGCACCTAAACAAAATAGGGCTGTACAACGGAGACCTTACATGCAGAAGATGCAAAAAGGATACCGAAACAGCTCTGCATATACTATGCAACTGTACTGGACCACAGAAGGCAGAAACTGTATGGTAGACCCCAAATTACTCCAGAAGACTTCTACAACCAACCAGCAAAGAACCTGTATGAGCTAATACAGGCAACGGAATGGCTGAATAGGTTGTAGTCAGAACACTAGGAGTATCCACAATAAGCCCAGGAGGCTGAGGTGGTACCGGTAAATGGACGGCTCCAGGGAAAAAAAATCAAAAGATGGGTTTTACGAAAGTAGCAGAGTATTATTGTAGAAATGGTAAAAATTTTTAATACATAACATAAATACATAACTGTATGGAACCAATTATCCCCATGTATACAAGGATGGTTAAAATAACACAACAAAATGTGGGAAAAAATCAACTTTATTTTTAATATTGTTATTGCACATATAGCCTACAAGAAAAAAAATTTTTCTGAGTATAAAAACAACATTCAACAAATTAAACACATATATTATGAACGATATAGTTTTGATATTAGTTATAACTAATTCTAAAAAAGTATATAAAAATAATGGGGTGGACAAACAAAGGTGTGTGGAAAAACAGAGAAATATTTCGGTTTTTTGTAACAGGACTGTGATAAATTGATACATAATAAAATCAACTTTATTTTTAATATTGCCCACACCGAGAAAAAAATTTCATCCTCACAGCAAGTTTGCTTTACTAAAATCTCTTTGGTGAAGTAGTAAAGTATTTTTATAAAGTACCTACCTTTACTAAACCAAAAGATAAGTTTTACGAAAGTAGCAGAGTATTATTGTAGAAATGGTAAATTTTTTTACTGATATCAGAAAGTGATTTGGTTCTCTTAGGAATCTAAGCCAGCTGTTTTAGATGATGATTATTTTAGATTAGTGAAGTAGGGTTTTGGTCTAGACAAGATTTTATTCTTCTACTACAAGCTAAATTACTAATTTAGAATACATATTTTTCAGATGCTTAGTCATTTGTTTGCCATCGCGGCAATATTCATTAGTTATATAGAAAAGATTATTTTCTGTCTTAGAAAAATCCTTATTAAACGCAGGAACATTATATTCCCAATGCAGGCAACTTATTTCCCGCATTTGATAATGATATTACAGAAGTATGTCTTTCCAGGAGTTTTTTTTTTGGCTGGAGATTTTGCCGTATAATATACTGGATATAACATTAATGAGTGGTTATTTGATTGTCCACAATATGCCAGAGCGAAACTGCAAATACACTATATATAGGTGTATAACAATAAATACATATATATAGAAATATAGAAAGAATATATAGAAAATGCCCAACTTTAAACAAATAACTTATGTATTTTTTGGTAGGTACATGGCTTGGCTATCAAATAACCCACCAGCCACCAGAATTTAATACAATGTCTACAGATAGAAGTGCCGAGTCATTGAAAGGGCTGTTTGAAACAAGAAACGCAAAACCCGCATTGCTTGAACACTGAGGCTAGACTAGAGGTACTGTGCTGTACCAGCAAAGTTCAAGGATTACAACAGCTACATGAATATACGACAAGCATTAAGATAAAGTTAATACAATAGAACCCGGATTATCCGGAATAATTCCGGATATTCGCGAGTGAATTTTTCAGGATTTTATCATTATCAAGCCGCCAATTGCCTGTAGTTTTTCGTCGAATGTGAATACTTTATTTTTGCGCTTCTTATGCTGCCGCATTCGTCTCCTGTAAATTATGGAAAAACGGCGTCTCACTTAAATTATTGGAGCCCGGACAATCAAAGTTCTACTGTATAAGAAAAGAAAATTATCATCAGCTGGTAAAAAACATCAGTCTCGCACAGCAAAAGCTCTACAATACAGATCAATCACGGGGCCGGTGTGCGTTTAATTTCCGTACCTCTAGTTACAATATTGTTGAAATGGGAAATCCCCTCTAACATATTATATAAATATTCCAGCTCGTGCTCTATAAGTACCAACAAATTTAGAACACACACTCTTGAAAGGCGAAAACAACGTCGAAATGCATATTCATCTAACTAAATCAAAGTTGAGTCGGTGTTCTCCGCCAGGATACTTTAACGAAAGTAGCGTATTAGCGCCTCTTCACTACCGAAACCGGTATACACTGTCCCTTCTAATTACAAACCAGATTGGTTATACCATGCAGATATCCTAACCTCGTTTAACTTAGTAGTGTACCTAATTCAATGTCTGTAGGTCTTTGTTGTTTCAAAAACTTTGTAAGGCGTTATACTAATTATATATGCTCTACAGGCCTTGTAGGTAGACCCAGGGCAGTTATTTCTTCTCAATTCCTCTATTCTTAGCTTTCTGTTTCCAATTTCGTATTTTCAGTTTATTTATATCAGACATCACACTTTCAAACCATCTTTTTTCTAGGCCGCCCTCTTCTTCTTTTGCCAATAAGAGTCCTGTAAAGAGCCATTTTTGTCATTCTTTCTTTATTCAATCTTTCTACGTATCCCAACCACCTTAATCTGTATGTTTTTATTCTCGATGTTATCTTTGCTTCTCCATATAACATGTCTATTTCTTCATTCGTTCTCCTTCTCCATCCTTCAGGTGTTTTTATTCCACCGAAAATTGCTCTCAGAATTTTACGCTCCCAGCGCTCCAGCTTTTCTTCTTGTTTTTTTTGTTAGAATCCATGTTTCACTTTCGTATGTTACAGTGGGTTTTATAATGGTATTATATATTCTTATCTTCATCTTTCTTGAACAGTATTTTGATTTCATCAGTGACTGGAGCATTCCAAATTTTCTGTTGCCTTTCGTGATTCTTGACTGTATTTCTTATTCTTCGTGGGCATTGCTAGATATTAGTACTCCCAAATAAATAAATTCATGTACCCTTTGGAAACTGTAGTCCATTTCCCTTGTCGTTTTCACTATCAGATTCTCTCCGATACTTCCAGTATCTCCAATGACCATATATTTTGTTTTTTCTTGATTAATTTGCAGTCCTAAAATGTTTGCTTGTTCTGCGAGATTTTTTGTAATTTTAGTGAGCTCTTTCTTTGATTTTGCCAATACTGTCAAGTCATCTGCATACACAATGCACTGATGTTCGTTATTATAGATTGTATCATCTGTTTTTACTTTAGCTCTTCTGATAATGGCTGTGCGCTAAGTTAAATAAAACAGTTGATAGCGGATCCCCTTGCCTTACACCATTTCCGACCCTGAAGACCGTTGATTTGTACCCATTCCAAGTTATTTTGTTACCAGTGTTCAAAAGAGTCATTTTTGTTAACCTGATCAATTTGCCTGGTACTCCTAACCATTTCATAGCTTGGAAAAGTTGGTCTCTACTAACTGTATCATACGCCTGCTTAAAATCTATAAAGAGAGCATGTAATTCCGTTTTATACTCATAACGGGTAATTTGAATTTCCTTTAAAGTGAAAACCTGGTCTGTTACCGACCTGTTGCTCCTAAACCCTGCTTGGTACTCCCCCAGTATATTCTCAGCATATTTATTCAATCGAGCTCTCATTAGTCTTGCCAGGATTTTATACACTGTATCTATTAACGCAATACCTCTGTCAGAGTTGTCGCGTTATACTAATATTGAACTATTATCTTCGACGTGATGTATTTTGGTAGCACGCTTCACTAAATTATTGACAATTTTTACAGAAAACTGTAATTAAGTAAATAACGTGTTTATTAAGTAAATCCGATGTTCGTCTACTTCGTTCTACTGCCGTCTGGATGTGAATTCCACCATACTAAATAATTGAATAAGTTATTTCCTTCTGATATGAAAATCATATTGAAAATATATTCGGTCTACTTGTCAAAGATCTCATAGGAATTATGCAAATAATTTTAGAAATGGATGGAATATGCAAAAAGATACATTTTGCATAAATGCATTTTCTTGATCATCTAATTTTCATACTGCTAATGGCATCAAATTACCTAACGATTATTGACGTCGATTAGCCTCCAATAGAATAGAACTTGTTTGAATTTTTATATTATAGGTACCTGTTTGATTTTTTACCATTCATAAAATTGCTCTGTTAATCAACTAGACCAATCACTGGTGGTTATAATAGTTTAATGTTAGTAGCGCGGATGTAATCGGGACGATTGTCATAGTCAACAACATTCTATATTCTGTTCTTCTTCAGGTCCATCATGAAATTAAAAAAGCTACTTGCTGTATTACACATTTTATCTTCATCTGTTTTCCAAAACTATACCATTCATAATAAGTTGAGGCGACAGTAAAATGCACGCAGAAGCAATCTAGTTGGTTGAAACATTTGTACGATTTGGCGGGAAATTCGAATTGAAATAGTATATATTTATTGACTAGGGGCGAAAGAAGACGATTTCAGACTGGTGTGAAGTTGCCTGCCCGTGCGAAGCTAGGTCTGGCATAACCCGAAGTCTGAAATCGTGCTTTATTCCGCGTGGGACACTATATGCTTCATATTAATCTGCATTAAAACTGCTAGTTCCAATGTCTGGAGCGCTGGAGACAATCAGAACTAGATATCCTGTATTTATTTTTCTAAGAAAGCTTACAAACGAACGCATCGACTGATGTTAATATAGTGTTTGCGATTAATCGTTGACTTAAGCATCGAGAAAGCTGCCCACAAGGTTGACGGTGCATATTTTGCAGCTTGATCCACAAACTAACTCAATAACACTTCCTCGGATCCTTACCAATCAACAAATTTGTAGAAATTACCTATCCAGATATTTTGCTTAAGATCTTTCAGATTATAAATTCAAAGTTGCCAATAAGATGTGGTGTGATCCAACTCTGACAGGATGGAAAGTAAAGCTGCAACTGCATTGTGGGATCAAAAAATGATCGATTACCGGCAACCTCATTGGTCTGAAATTGAATAGTTTTGGTTGGCTCAAAAGGCGTTGAAACTCGCATTTTAAATGCATATTATATTAAGCCGATGTTTCTGATAAAAAAAAATGGGTTAGATTAGATTAATTCTACCGTTAATGTTGACGAATATCCTATAATGACTTCTGTTATGACACTTTCCACTGTCAGTCGCCACACACTGGACCGTATACAACGGTTATGGTCCTTGCAGAACCACTGCTCCCTGTCCAAATTCTTGACTTATCCAACGGAAATAGAGCTAGCACTCACAAATATTGCACTCCTAGCCTCCTAGTTACCTTCTAGGAACTGTTGTACTCCTAGGTACTGTTTGTATTCCAGGGGGCTTTTTGTACTCCAATAGACTGTTGTACTCCTAGGGACCGTGTACTCCTAGGGACTGTTTGCTTGTACTCCAAGGAACTGTTTTACTCCAAAGGACTGATTGTACTCCAAGGGAATGTGCAATAATCCAGATTCTTATGATACAACGACACATTAGTTCTTAAAACTGGTGTTAAATTTGTTATTAATGAATTACTGCACAGTTCCACACTTGTTGATTTGTCGAGAGACGATGAGAGAAGCCTAACCTTCTCCGTTCTTATTTAAAGACACTTTAAAATTTTAAATTTCGTGGTAAAATACATTAAGAATGTTGATTCATAGACAATTAGTTTATTCCACCACAAATCACAAGTGTGAAATATGTAATTTATTAATTTTTCGAAAGCAATATTTTTAGGAACTATCGGTAGTCTATTCCACCAAAAATCAAAATCTAAATTTTTTTTCGATAAATATATAAGCTGAAAGGTTGAATAGATCAGCAGACATGGAATAGATCATAGATAATATAACACTGAGAATAGATCACGCATTGTCTTTGTTTACTTGCAATTTTTCTTGGGATCGACTAGACCATAGTTAAATGCTCAAACTTGAGTGTAACCGGTGGATACGGAAATTAGTAGTTAAATATCAGGCAACACAACAACGACAAGGATAACATGAACAACACTACTTGTAAGAGAGAGAGACAAGAATTATTCTCTGTGTGAAACACAATAAGATCAATCTTCTCTACCAAAATAGGTGGGCGTGTGTTCACTGCTCTTCTTATTATCATTCGCTGTGTTGTCATATTCTGTAAAAGTTTTTCCCAATTGGGATTGTCTCTTTCTCTCTTTCAAGTATTTTTGTTCATATAATCCTTGTAGTACTTGTGTAAGTCGTATGGTATATTACTTATATATTAGAAACCCAAAAAATACTTTTTCTACGACCGCGCGCTTTAACCCACTTTCCTGTACGCATTTTGGTTTTGAAAGTGTCACTTTCCCGCACTAGTGCAAATTTTGACCTTATTAGATAGTTTTTTACTTCGGAAGTTATAACTATTGTTACAACAGGGGAATAAATAGTCCATCAAATAAAATCTACATTTTTTTTAGCTTTTTGTTGCATTTTTAATTTTTTGAAAATATAAAATAATGAAGATATTTTGATATAACCCTATACATTCTTTAAAGTAGTGTCATAAAACAACTATCAAACCAACCGGGTTTGACATAAGAAAAATATATCAAATAAAATTCTTTCATCTACAAATGACTTAAAACCGTTGCCGCCACCTTCATCGTCATCTTCATGTGACCTGCAACCGATGCCATCCTCATCAACGTCATCTACTTACCAGTTAACACCAAATAACCACTGGACCGGCAATTTTAAGTAATTTACAGAATGCAACAAATTGTGTTTCTAATATTAATATTTATAATAATAATAATAGTTTTTGGTTAAAGTTATGTCCAAGTGAATCGATATTTTAGAATATGATTTTGTTAAAAGTTTTTCGTTCTAAGCAATGTAGTGCGAGATAGGTGGCGACATACATTTTAAAGCGAAATAATTAAATAACCGAGTATCATAAAAAATGTCACATACGAGGTACTGCCGTGTAGTCCTCGATATTTTTATTGAAATAAAATAACTTTTGAAAAATGGGTTGGTATACTTTTTTGCATAAACGGCCGTAGAAACAATAATGTTCTTAACTCATGCGTAAAGTGTCTTTCCCGCTCTTGACCGCGTCGCGTCGTTCGGCTCAACTGCAGTCGCGTGCAGGAAATAACTATTCCCCAAAAAAATCTAAAAACCGCTTTGTTGAACTGTTTTAACAGAAGTGCGTTTACTCTGAACTTAAATTTTAATTCAGACCTTGAGGCAGAAAAGTACCGCTACTGGAAAGGCCGTTGCAAGAGAATGTCGAAGTTACTATATAGTGTAAAGTATCATCAGCATCACATTTTGCTCTTTTACAGGTCTCGAGTTTCACAACTTCGACTCCGGCCACGTTTTAGTTATCTATTTGCCTTATAGCCGATGAATGAAACTGTTTTGATGCCTTTATTGCTACTATTACAAACAAAAGAACTACTCCAATAAACATTCCGACACGAATCCGAAGTCCGTTTTTGTTGTTGGAGGATTTCCACCAGTGAAGTAGAACATATATATTTTGGAGAAGATTTGTGAGTTTCAAGATTCTTTTGGTACAATACAAGAG
The DNA here is from genome assembly GCA_910591675.1 of Galerucella calmariensis. Taxonomy (NCBI): domain Eukaryota; kingdom Metazoa; phylum Arthropoda; class Insecta; order Coleoptera; family Chrysomelidae; genus Galerucella; species Galerucella calmariensis. The sequence continues at coordinate 263,524 of CAJUYG010000006.1, read as the reverse complement.
CTCGTTTGAATGTTTTATTACGACAGGATCGGTTCTAGGGCGACAAAGTGTCTGCAGAGAACTGGAAAAAAAGCTGTGAGTTATACTCATAAAGAAGAACATCAGAAGATGTAGCAGCTGGACAATATCATGGATGGAACCGTTAAATCTATAATAATTAATGTTGAAGTTAAAGATTCGTCAGATTCTGATGGAATGGAATTCTGATTGGGTACACCATCTGCAAGTTTTTAACAAATCAGCCCTTTTTATGGCTACATATCAATCTTATATGTAGAACTTACTAATAAATTAATCAAATTGAATAATCTAGAATCTTATTCTTACCCAACTACACTGCACTGTCTCGGCAAATTTATCACTTCCAAATATATTTGAATAGTAATTGTATTAGAGTTCTATTGTCCTCGCTATCTTCGATTCACTATAAAAGAAGAATCTAGCGAAAGCTGCTAACTTTATTCACATGAAGAAGCGCTTACAATTCTGTTCTGTTCTTTGAATAACCCTGAAGTGTTTCAGACACGATTCTAAATTTATAATGAGCTCTTCAGGCATTAATATGATAAAAATATACTATATGAACGTTCTCCTTATGTCATCAGTCATTATTGGTTAAGCATTTTTATTCAAATAATTTTATCTTGATAGGTAATGTCAAGAAGCATGTTAAAGACCTGGACCTGGGTATACAAAATTATGTTGCACAAGTTTTTGTTAAACTACTATCCCTGGATTCTCAAAACATTTGAATTTGTCCATTATTGACCTAAATTAATAACAGAAAAAATTAATAACCAGTATACAGAAATTCAACTCAGTTAGCTAGGAGACGCAATAATTGACAACTTCACAACTAGTAGTGGAAAAAACATTGAACTGGAACCTCGCATCTTACTTAATTGATTATTTCAAATCATTATTTTAGTTATTTGTATGACCGTACTAAATCCGTTTAACTAAATTGGTTTAAATAGTTAAAATGCAATGTTACCTTGGTATGCACCGAACGAAGTTTATTAAAACTTAAAAGAAGTTTGACAATGTAGAAAAATTTAGAGACTTTTTTGTGTGAAAAACGTTCGTTGGTGACAATGCTAGAGGCTTGATTTACTTTCGCTCACAGTTATACGGACGTGACGGTTGTTATCTGAATTTCAAATTAGGTACATGTATTTCATTGATGAAACGAGCAGCGTTTTAAATAATTGGAATCACCACCTTTTTTATGACAGTAATCTCATATAATCTAATCAATCTTTCATGAGATATTAACATTACTTCAGTGTCAAAAAGAGCAGTTAAAACTTAAACCTCCAATATTTTTCGTTTAATTTTAAACTGTTTTAACTTCCATAGAATGGATGGTACATACTAACTCAAAATAAAATTATGAACTAGCTTAATGCTTACAAAATTTAACTGTAAACGTTGCATCCATAAAGGTGATATCAGACGGTTCACTTTTCGTTTATTTTTGTCTTTCACTCGGCATCTTTCACTCGAAATGATACATCTGAACTCAAAATGCAACAAGAGTGCTGAATGAATTCATTAATGAACCGATCCAACGATGTTGGATTTTATCATTCGGTATCATTCACTCACTCACTCACAATGAACGAAAAATGAACCGTCTGCACACAAAGAGAACGTTCACTCGGATTAAACTGATTCCGAGACGCACTACATCATCCGACGACATATTTTGAACAAGAACAGATGAATGTTCTTTTCTTTGTCCTTCACATTAAGTCGTGTGAACATGGAATGAAAGAATAATGAAGCATTTACTTGCGTGAATATTCACTCGAGTGAACCGTCTGATATCACCTTAAGTGACTGTCATCATGCCTATTATAGCTAAAATGGTACTTCGCTATAAATCTATTAACAAAAGACAAGTTTTAATAGACTCTTCGAGGAAACCTAATCTAACCTAATCCGACCTAAGCTATCTGCTGGACGCATGCTGGACCTTCGTTTTTGTTGGTAGACTTTGTTGAACCATCCTTTGCCGAAACGTCATACATTGTACATCTTGATCTCTCATTTATGAAATGGATAAGACGGAATTATGACGCCATTAACGTATTTCTTAACTAATGTCGAAGTAAATTTCATTTGTTACCTTTGACAGCTAAGTTGTCATATTTTGGAAACAATTCTCAACATATGTCATTGATTATAATTTTGAGGTTGATTGTAAAACAACATTCAACTAATGCAAACGTAAAACAGCAGAATACGTCACCGATTATGACGTAACGGCAAAACAAACTCTACATTCAGATAGTGATTTTCAAAAAATATTTTGCTTTTTAATTGTGTTTTTACAGATTATTCCCTTGTTGTTAATTTTTTAGGAAAATTAGTGATTTATCCTTACCTATTGCTTGGGATGAAGCCTTCCGTATTTTGCAGCAAAGTGTCGTAAATATGTTTCCTTCATCCACTTTGTAATTTCACGCTGGATCTCATTTTCGTTGGGTATTCATCCATCTTTTCCTTTTTTGGATACCACTATCATCAAATCGTCGGCATATTCTTCTACTTCTTCTCTATATCTCATTTTTTGAATTTGATCATATAGGTAATTTCATATACTGTTCATGATGTTCACATTATTATGCAGAGTAGTTTGTTCAAATACAAAAGTGTAGAGATCAACAAAACTATTATTTTGAGTGACAACAATTAACATTTTTTTCGGTAGAATTAGTTGAATAAAATAAATGCACGTCTTTATACTTCGACCTCCGCCTATGATTTTCACATGGAGAATCGGAGTGCATCGCAGTGGTCCCTGTTCTCCGTTGGCTGTTTGTTTGCTTTCTTTTTTCTTCTTTTTCGACAGGGTATTGATTTTTTTCGTGACCTATTTTAACTTCGTCCGTCGTTTTGTTCTCTTTGGCTTCTCCTCCAACTTGAACGAGAAACGAGATCCTCATTCCCGGTTCATGATAATTTTATTCTTTTACAACTTTGTTCAAGGGTAGAGTGGAACGTTCTTTTCATAATCTGGTTAATCATCTCCATTTTTTTGAGTAATTTTTTTATTTCAATTGCCAACTTTCATTATCAAAAAACAGCTCCATTTTGGAATCATTTTATAAACATTTATATACAGGATGTTTGCAAAATAATTGTTTAATCTTTCTTTATAAAAAAATAGACCGGTAACCCATAACATATGCATTATTTTAAATAGAAGCGGTTGTCAGGTGGAATAAGACTTTGCCAAAAATCTAAACTTGCGATGCTACAGGGGATAAAATATATTTAATAAGTTCTATAGTTATCTACATGATGAAAAGCTAGTTTGAAATTAGTTTATTCTACTCCATTTCACGTGATTAATTTTTTGGCCACTTCCGTCTTCTTCATTAAAGCTTTGCCTATACGACTCCTACTTAAATAAGAATTATTATTATTAGAAAACAAAACACCCTAAATTAAAACTATCGTTCCATACAGATTCGGCCAATAATTATGTTATAACTTTGATTCTAGCCAGAGGCCGAGAAGCGACACACCATGACATGCAGGATGTGTGAACAGGAAGATGAAACTGTCAGGCATGTCTTATGTGAGTGTCCGGAGTTATCGATAATAAGAGAGTGTGTGTTCGGTGAGTCTTAGTGTACACCTGCCGATATAAAGGAGATGTCTCCTAGTGACCTGTCCACCTTCCTGGGAGGGACAGTATGGACGATGACCTAGGAGGACAACTCCTCGGGAGGATGTACAATGGGTCACATGTTATAATTAATAATATAATAATAGTTATAATTATGTAAACAACAACATAGAGGCAATGCCGTATTCCCCTCTCCGGAAAGTGTATCGAGTCCAATCAAGTCTAGAGTAGTGAAAAGGGAAGTATTTTGTTTCTTGGACATTCAGAATTGTATTTTTAAGTGCTCACTGTTGCTCATATTATACAGATAGCTAGAGACAGTAGAGAAATTAATATCGCAATAAATGTAACAAATATTGAGCTGGAGAAAAGCTTCAAATACTTAGGAGTGGAAATTCAAGAGAAAGGAAAACAAGATATTGAAATTAATAATAGGAAATACAAAACACTTTGAAACTATACTACGCAATTAACAGGTTATTTATAAACAAAAAAGAAGTATGGAATAAAACGAAAATGAATATTTATAAAACCATTTTTAGACCAATCTTTAGATTTGGATGTGAATAATGAGCACTCACACAGCGACAAAGAGTCAAATCCAGGCTGTAGAAATGAATTATCTCAGAAGAGTCAGGGGTGCCATAAAAAGAAACAATATAAGAAACACAGAAATAAGAAAAGACCTGGAAATAGGACCAATAAATTTTATTGAAAAACGACAACTTAGCTGGTGGGGTCATCTCAAAGAATGCTTGTCAAGCAAGTGCGAGAATCCAAGGTACAAAGAGCTATAAAAAAAGAAATGCCGAAGCAAACATGGGATGGAAGTAATAGGAGAAATAATGAAGAAACGAGAGACAACATGGTTAGGGGCCAAGGCTCTATCAGATAACAAAAAGAATGGCCAAATTTGTTAACAATACAGAAGTTAACATATACCCTACATCATAAAATGGTAAGGGATTTTAATTACATTATATGATGTACTCTGTGAAATAAAGAATGGAAGAATAAACTTAGTGAAAACTTTAAGGAGTACCTAGTCTGCTATTGTTTATACCTTGTTACTAAACTAAAATGTAATTACATGTCTTGGAAACACAGGTGAACTGTTTGCAGGTAAATTTATTGTAAGTTTTTCTGCTACTCATATCCCGTAATCTCTAGACTTGCTTCTCCAGTATTTGTTTTCAGTGAATTTTATGTCTCATGAATAAAAGCAATAGCATATCCTATAAGGAACAGAAAAAGAGAGTCGTCACGAAGAGATAAAGTTTCGACTTTGATCGCACCTTTTTATTAACTTTCTAGCTCGACTACAGCTTGCACGATACTGATTGTTTTACACTGGTTGGGTATTTGCTCTAATATGCTTAACAAATAGCCATCAAAATGAAAAAATCGATATCGCTATCGCACTGTCTTGTAATTTAGTAATTGGCGACTACTATTCTGTATATTTTAATATCTCCCATTATTTATAACTTCAGTTAATATCTTTCTGCATACCAAATTTCATTATTCACTCTTAAATTGAAAACATGCTTGAAAAATTGTGGTACATATCGTATATCTCGATGTATTCCATTATTTATAGTGTCGTCTACCTTTTTTTTTGTCGGATGTGCTGTTACATTCGCAGTTTTCTGTATAAATCTCTATGCTAAATTCAAAACTTGATTCAGTGCGCCCGAAGCACTTTCCTAATCTAAATCACACCCTCTCGCAACTTGAAAAAAATCTATCATAAGACATTAAAATCATTTATAACAAGAGACGAAGCTAGCAGTCTGTGGAACAGTGCATGCATATGAAATCAATTAATTATACGTACCAAGAAATCTGCTATGTAAACACCATTTGTTAAGCCCCTTTGGGAGCAAGGTCCTTACAAGTAAGAGAGAGATAACCGGATGCATGCTCTGTTCGTATCATGCATCTTCTATGTAAGGCATATTCTCGTGATAGTAACAATTTTACTTAAAGTAGGTACTCTTTTCCGCTATAATATGATGGTTTTTTTTCCCTTAAAACAAAACTTTTCACTATACGTACATAATTCAGGAACATAAATTAGTTTGTAACGATTTCATTCAAAACATGAAACAAACTGTATATTTTTCAAAAACGATAGGTAGCTAAAATCATACATTTAATGCATTCATAGTAAATGTGCTAAAAACATCTGCTCATTCAGAAGTGATGGTTCACAAAAATTATTCTGGTACAGTTAAGACTGTTGATGAAACTGGACTTGGTTTTAATAATAAGAAAATACACCAAACCAATACCTTGTTTACCCTTAGGAAAACTGGCCAATGACAAAACATTTGACATTCCTTGTTGCATTTCTTGCAAAAGCTTCTTGACATGGAGCAATACAATTTGCAAGAAAATTCGCGACAAGTTCTTGCAACAGTATAATATTGCAAATTATGAATCTGGATGCTGTTTGAAATCATGAAATTGCAAAATTTAGAAAAGCTCAGAGGAAAAACCAAATCACAATTGACAAAACCTAAGTCATTACAATCAGCAATCAGCTGATAGGTAGCATTTGTTTGGAAATAGTTAGCAGGTAACACAGAAGAAACTAGATTTCTTCTCATAGGTGCGCCTTGCATGCAATACAAATGACGAATTTCTCGATAGGCACATGTGACTTGTAAGATCTCAAAGGGCACAAATTCTTACTGTCGCGAAACGCTCGTATGTATGTATTTTGGTGTGACATTCACTTAGACCCATAAAGATCTATTGTGCTCCCTTATTTCTACTTAGTTTCTGAGGAGTCTCAGAAACTAGTAGCTCCTTTAGTCCTATTTCCCGGAGGAATTTTAGGATATCTGCAGGATTCAGCCTGTAAATGTTCCTCTTCTATCCAGTAATCTCCCAGGTGCTGTGCTCTAGGATTCTGAAGTGCTGTGCAGCTGGAAAGTATGTGGATGGAGGTTTCTTCTTCCATGCCACAAAATTTACATTCTTCCTCCTCCACTATTTTGAGCTTTTTCAAGTGCCCATTCAGGCGACAATGTCCCGTTAGGATCCTTGTTAAAACTCTTAGCGCAGTTTTACTTTGATTTATGCATTCATTCGATCTCAACAGGTTGTAGTCACCCAGAAGAGTCTTTGATTGTATAAGCCCTACTAGATCTTTCCAATGGCCAGATCTTCTCTTTTTCTTGGCATTATCTATTTTTTCCAATATTACATTGGGGCTGATTCCGCAAAATGGTTCAGGCATCCAGAAAGGTTATTCAGTCCCCCTCTTTGCTAGTTAATCTGCTATTCCATTTCCTTCTATTCCAGTGTGTCCTGGAATCCATAGTAAGGTGACTATATTATTCTTGTCTAGTTCATTGAGTTTGTCTTGGCATTCCCACACCATTTTGGAACTGATTACACAAAACCTCAGTGCTTCAGTGGCTGCTTGACTATCCGACATTATAATAATCCTTTGTCTTCTGTATCCTTTATCAATATTGAACTGGGCGCACTTTCTTGTGTCGTGGATTTCCGCTTGGAAGATACTTGGAGTTTTTCCCAAGCTTTCAGAGTGTTTGGTTCCTGGCCCGAACACTTCTATCCCAGTTCCTTCTATTGCTTTTGAGCCGTCTGTGTACCATTGAATGGCATTCTTCCCAAGTCTGGTAATGGTATTTGTATCCCATTCCTTCTTGTTGCTTAATTCGGCAAGGAATTTCTATGAAAAGTTATACTTTTTCTTCATACGTCTTGTGGCATGTCCCAGGTTGTCTGATTTCTAAAAAGTGAGGAGGTGGTTTTTTTTTAAGATTCCCTCTTTACTTGGTCGTAGACGCTAGTATAGAAATGGCACCATTATTGCAATTGCATTGAATTGCAGAAATTAATCAGCTGGGTCTCAACTGCAAACGGCGAACGTTTTACACCTTCTGGTTATCTAGATTTTGATACTCCGGTTCAGGGGCCGAAACTGTAGAAAAGCTCCAGCTCCAGCTTGCGTTTATTTGCTTTTTTTAGCAGCTGACTGCTTCTTTTCCTTTTGGGTAGGTTTAATTTTTTTCTGCTGACTTGGTTTTCAATAATTAATCTTTCTTTTAACGCCCGAGTTTGAAGGTAAATTTATTTTTTCTAAGCTAGCCTATAATTCCTCTTTGTATGAAGTGCTAGTTCAATGGCAGCTTTTCCACTTCTTGAACTCTTTCTTTTGAAGCAGTTGGAACAGGCATCAAGTTTGCAGGGGTAATTTGTTTCTCAGGGGTAGCATGTCTCTCAGCGGTTTGCTGTCTTTGAGAGGTAACTTGTCTTCCAGGGTTTTATCTTTTGACTCGTTGTTTTCTAAATGTTCTTGCTCTACTTTTTCTTCGTGCACTGTTTCTGTCTCGACACCTTCTTCATAATTGCCTTTTGCATTTCTGCCACAAAATAGCCTGATACAATACGTCCTGGGTTAAGATATATATTGGCCCTTTTGCTCTGAAACATATAACTGTGGTGGTCTACAAAGATCCGCGCTTCGCTGAAATAATTGCACCAATTTGTTTTCATTGAAATGCTCTGTTATAAGTATTTTTTCATTCAGAGTCTCTCCTCTCCAACTCTTTCTATTTTCTTTTTCTTAATTCAGATTCCATCTTTGTCTTGATCAAAATTTTATCCTTCTAGCAGATCAATAATGCATACATGTATATTTTGTTCCCTTCAACACTCTCGTTATAGTTTTCAACGTTTTTTATTGTGTAACCTTATCCATAATCTGTAATATTAAAATAACAAACTATGTACGTTTAACGGATGATTATCAACAACGTGATACTCTTCAATTACAAGAATAATTAAAAATGTATCGATGGATATCTTGTTAATGCATACAAGGCTGAGAAACTGTTTGAAACACGCAAAAGTTTGTAAAAATTATCATCGTAGATAATTAATTGTAGATGAGAGTGTTATTATTTTCTAAATAAAGTTGAAGAACAGTGACGTATCTAGAATAATTAAAAAAAATAATTCAATGTTTTTTGTTCAGTAATTTAATTTTTATGTGAATTGCTAATTAATGCCTTTTAATTTCTTCAAAGCAGTGGTGAATCAACGTCACTTCCGCTTGGAAAGTTGTAACGTCCTTAGATTGGCTTATTGAAATACATATCCTTTGTTTTAGCCTTCTACACCTACTTCTGTCTTGGAGCTGTGTGTATACCTAATTGCCTCAGCCGGTATGGGTAGGTACACCTTTCAGTATTCTCTACCTGATATAGTTATTCGGAATTTATTATGAAAGTTGTTGCCGTTGCGTCAATGGTTTGCCCCATTGAGACATCCGCTTTTAGCTCCTCGAAAAGCTTTCGATAGTCACCACTGTACGTTTGGTTCATGTGTTGAATTTGCAGTAGTCTGTGTTACAGAACTGGCTTCGCCTTGTATTAAAATGTAAAGTGGAGGCAGATTCAGCCAGACTTCCATCGCATTTGTGGGAGTGGTTTTTATGGCTCCAGTAATACACAAACAAGCAAGCCTTTGTGTGCTACTCAATAGCCTCACAGCCCCCACTTGCTGTGTGTCCACCACGCTACTGATCCATAGGGTCTAACAACCCTTGTGTCATTTTTGGGGTAAGCTCCGAATTTCTTTCCACGCATTCTTATGCATCTGCCGAGGGCAATGGTGGTAGCTTGTTATGTTGTCTTCTGAAGGTGAGTGTACTTTGTTTCTTTGGCAAATGGAATCACCTCTCCACCCAGCACTATTGCTTTAGGCCTTGTAAAGCCGTCTTTTTCGTCAAATTTCATAATTTGTGTTTTCTGAGCATCGAGTGTTAATTTCTCGTACTAATTATCAATTATATTTAAGGCTACTTGCATTCTTCCCGATTTCACCCCTACAAAGTTGCTCCTGACTACAATAGCAATGTCATCTGTTTATCTAAGGCAGTAAAAGTCTGCTGTGGACAATTCTGTAAGGAGGTCGTCTACTAAGGTTGCCCATGGGCCATGGTAGTATTAATAACACTCCCCTTGTGGACATCCTCCAAGCGTCTTTGCCTTGATGGTGACTTGCCCCTAACTGAAGATAAATATTAAACTTAATCCAACTTTTTTACGAAAAATGAATTTGTAAATTATAAAATATTTCAATAAACATCTAACACAAGCTCATGTAAAGAATAACTTAACACAAATAATGCTGTCAGTGGTTTCGTAGCATTAATTGGCACCCGGGGAGACTTTCTATTCAGCACCCTCAAAATAAAACGACAAATACTGAACGTACTGACGTGACTTTATCTTGCGAAAATATTCGATGACATTATCAAAATTTACTTTCCTGTCCTTTTCAATGGACAATATGGAAATACGGATAAGTCGCGTTAGGCTCATTGTAGATCATTGTAGAATAGACTCTGAGCTAGACTTGGGTAGTCCATTGGACCACTCCTTGAAGGGAAATGCTGGCGCCTCAGTCGTAAAATTTCCTAAATAATGCACTCTGCAGAAAGTTCATCATAGATTTTTGTAAGATCTGGAACTATACCACGAAGTTCTTCTTCTGTAGACGTGAGCAGATTTTTAGGCTGAGCAACACCAAATTGTCGCCTGAACTAGGAAAGTTAAAAAAATTTTTGGGCCAACGACACAGCACTGTTGTAGTGGAACACCTCCGATGCGATAATAACAGTGAAACAGTGTCAAGCGCGGTTAGTACTTGGATGGGTGACCAGGGAAACACCGTCGTAAGCCCGTACAGCTTGCAGCGGAGTAGCATATCACAGCTCTCTTATTATGCCAAAGAGCACGAGGTATAATGCGGATATGCCGTATTTCGGAGGAGACGTAAAACCTAGATCCTGAGTCCAGCATGGATGTTGGGCTCGATAAAGATCTCTACCATTCGTTGGAGCACTAGTGGGCTTGGCAAGATTTCCGGTGATAGGTCGTGAGTGAGTCGCTGAAATAGACCGAGGTTAAATAACCGATTGAAAAAAATTTTTAAATTGAGATACCTACCTACTTTTTAAAAATTTGAATCGCTATTTTCTGTTGGAGAGTATACCATCCATTTCCGAGTAGCTTTTCTCCATTTGGTGAAGCTTTAAAAAACCATTCTGAATGGAAATGTCGGCTCTTTCCTTTTATTTTATCTCCAGATTTTTGGACGGTATCTGGGCCATCTCTGTTTTGATAGGGTTCACTTCCCGCCTTAACAATTCCAACTGTCAAATCATCAGGCAAGTAGCCAAGTAGCAGCATCAAAACGAGTAGTGTCATGCAACTCTTCTTCATCGTTTTCAATTTGCTGGGATCCTTCTTCACTGTTCCTTTTTTTTGGTCATATTCTTCTTGATGCTGATCTCCACCTTGTCTTTCGTCTTATATGTCAGTGCTCCCACCTCCCTTCTTTTACGCCTCCACCCGGGAGGCTGTTAGGCAATTTCAGAATCAGTAGGTGATCTATGGTCAGGCCTTCACTCATGCATTGTTTCGAATTCATGGAAGAAATTAATTTATTAGCTGAAAGCTGGCCATGTATCTTAGTTTTAATTTAAATCTTAATTTCTTGTATGAACATCTAAATTAGATTACATGGTGTTTGTGTTCTTAGTTTTGGTTTTCAATTAATCTAAGTTTTATTATTTGACTTGCCTCTTTCCATTCTACAACTGTACAAAATTATTTTAATACAGGATGGTGTTACGATTCACACTAGGTATTTTTTTGTAATTGAATATAGCGGTTAATGCATATATAAGCATGGAACGTAATTTTTTTTGTGTGAATGGCAATAACGGAACGTGTATGTACATATTCTACTTTTTTCACTTTAAATCACTGTTTATATGTTGTTATAATAATGACCCTAACCGCATTCGTTCATGCATATGAATAAATAAAAATAATTACAGGTGAAGTAGATTAGATCTTCATTTAAATACTGTTAGCGATGATTAGAACACGTCTACACGGGCGGGAAAACCACGACGTGTTATTGGTGGCGGCGACAAATATCGGTGCATATTTAACAGGAATTTCTAATAGTATATATATAATAAATATTAAAATCACAAGGGATATTGCCAAATATGGAAATAATGAAAGCCCAATGGAATACCTACACGGGACCCTGCTTTCGCAACTTAATTATTGGAATCAGGGGCAGATATATTAACATTAAAACGGCATGATGGGTAGAAATCCCCAACTGTAGAGGGCTACATCGAGGAGTCATAGCTGCTCAATTTCTAGACGGTGAACCAAGTACTTGTATTGGAAGCTTCACAGTCTGAAAATGAGCTGTTTTAAGGAAGAACCTGATGAGACATCCACAAGTATCAATAAAACAAAAATTCAAAAAATCAGTGGATATGAAGTTTGTCCATCACTAACAATTGTAAATTGCTTTAACTAAAGTTAAAATAAACTCAAAAAAGTAGAATTAGTACGTAATTTATGTTATAAATACTCTACTTATTGATAAATACTCTAATAAAATTTTATTTAAAAAACATATTTTATTTCGATCACGGAAAAAATAGTGTGAGCAACACGTGCAAAAAGCACATATGTTGCACGATGCATTAAGTTTGCAGCTCGGGACGAAATCGAGACCTGGAACCATGAGTCCACTTTTTGCACTAGTTACACAAATAACTATTGTACACGACTATTAATGTTTACATTTCACGTGTGCTTCTACAAGTCACATAGCACGGATAAATAAGACCTGTATTGAAGGTTATTTATATATAAATGTCACAATATAACAAAAAAATTACCACCGCGCTCTCTCCCCCAAGGAGCTGTGAGACCTGGTCGGGAGGAATATGTGAAACCAAGGACAGCTCAAAGGATTCCTGTAAAATGCAAAAATTCGATCAGGAACTTCAGCGTATTGTCTCAATGGGTCGTTGATAGCCGGTCAGTTGTAGGTGTCAGCGGCAGTGTTGCCGGAGCTCAATAATATTTCGTACCAACCTCACAGTCAAAAATGTACCAGATTTAGCACAAGCGTACCAACAAAGAAATATTTATACTATTTTTATCGCAAACTGCATATGGCACGAAATTTTAAATAAGAGTTGTATTTCCAAGAAAATATTTTTATTTTTTTTATAAAAACGTTACGTTGCACTTATTTCTGGTGCAGCAGTTTTCTATCATCTTTTAAAAAAGTTTGAATTTTGGGAGTTGGCTGAACCTTTTTATAATTGTTTCGATGCATCTCAGATGTTTCGTGCCGTTTTAAATGCGTTAAGCTGCCCATTATGACTGTACTGCAGCATTGGCAAAATGCTTCATTTACATAATTTCGCAGCCATGTAAACATTTTTAGCCAGTCGTTGTTGAACTTATGTTGATACCTTTTTTAACCTTTTTTGGCGGTGTATTTTCATCGCCTTCAACATTGGAGTCTGCATCATCAGTTTGTCCAAAATGGTATTAAAATCATTAATTAACTAATTAACTAAAAGTACCCTTAAAGACCTTAAAATTGTTCTCCAATCTCTATCTCAATTAATCAACATATCACATAGACATAACCATCAACAAAACATTAAACATACACAAAGCATCAAGCATGGCATGAATGCATGAGCATGAAAGAACCATAGAGAAAGAGCGTATCGTAAATAAACACCCAAAAGCTGGCGTGGTTGCCGGTTTATCGGTTTATCTTAGTTCTTCCTTGAAATATTGAAAACGTGAAAAAAAAACAAGAAATATTTTTGAACTGATTAATTGTTTTGACTGTAAAAAAATTTAAATCTACCAAAAAGAAGACAATTTTGACAATGTTGTACCAACGTACTTTTTTACATAAAATGTTACAAAACTGGTACAATTGTACCACCTCCGGCAACACTGGTCAGCCAAGAGATGCTCGTGGAAAGCTCCATCTTGGTGGTATATAAAGTTGTTGAAATCAGCCGTCTGAGCCGTCAGTTACGAAAATAACCTCAGCTGCAACATATCGAGGTACGACATACTGGTCACAGCTTTTCCATAAAAGAAAAATGGTCCATACATTTTTTTGCTGGATATGTCACGAAAAAATATTTGATTTTTAAGAATCCCTTCCATGCTGCACGAGGTGTCCCATATCGAAATATTGTGACGGTTCACCTTGGCACTTAAATAAAATTTCGATCCATCACTGAACACATGCGTCATCCTCCATTGCTTTCTGCATGACATTACAAAACTGGGTTCGCTTGACACAGTAGTCTTGTAGTAACTTTTGCACTATCTGCATACGGTAAGGTTTGAATCGCAATCGCTTCTGAAAAAAATTTCCGCACAGTTTGCAGCGGAATGCCAAGTGCACGGTCAGCTTGGATTGTTGTGGCGAACGTACAAAACATTGTCTAACCGCATCCGCTGTTGCGTGTGATACTCTTGATCTTCCGGTGCTTTTATGTTTATCAATTACACCTGTGGTCTTGAATTATCGATACCGTAGTGGAATGCTCTGATGACTTGAAGGATAAATTTCGTATTTCCGTCGAAATGCACGTTGTACTGTAACAACTAATAAACATCGCGCATATTCTAGCACAGAAAATGCTTTCTGTTGCATAGTCGCCATTTTAATTCTGTGGACGTGAACTGCGTGTGCGCATGACGAGCTGTCTCCACAGGCGCGAGTTTTAAACGTAGAAGTTGTCACTGCCTATAGATATGTGATTTATTGTTCTATCTGTCATATTTTACGAATTATAGATTTGTCAAACCAGATGATTTTTTTTGTAGTAGCCCTGTATACATGTATGCAGGCTATGAGTCTGTTTAATGAGAGTAGTTCAGGTCCATCGAAGAGGACAACATATTTTCAATCTTCTTAGATAAATAACACTATTAACTGTTGGACACAATGTCAATATTTTCCTATAATTATTAGATTTTTATAATTATTGTTTCTTTTGTTTTTAATCGAGTCCTGTTCTACCAACCGAACCATAAATTATGAAAATGCTATTCGAGTCGAGGAATAACCGCAGGGCTCGACTAATAAAGGATGCCGTTCGAATTGGACATAAAATTTGAAAGAGTTTTCATTCCACGATTTGCACAATTATGCAATTACATTTCAAAAAGAGACGGACAATTTGCTTACTAACGACGTAACTATCGTCAGTTATTTAAGGACATTATTTCATATTTAATGCTTGTTCAATTGCAAAACATCTACGTAGGTTTACTGAAATTGTTTGGATTATTCAACGAATGCTTTGTGAAGGGACAAATCAATTTTAAATCTATATTTAGACGTTATACGCTTTTTTATACTATATATCCTATAGAAGCAGCATAAATTGATTATTTCATTCTGAAACAAAAATAACAACAGCAGATAGACTCCGTTTCACATAAGAAGAAGTCACGTGAAGTGGTCTTCTTTATCTTTGTCGCCTCGTAACGACAGTTTCATGCCATTGGAGTTACAAACAAACATTGCCGAACAATAAATACTTTAACAATATTTCCACATACCAGGTTCTTTTGTATGTGAAACTTTCTCGAGAAGCTTCAAATAATTTCCAAATATGTTTTATTTAAACTCCACATATTAACCTAAAAAATGTGAGAACGTTACGCTACTGATTTGTCGAATGTCAATTTACAATATGGCGCTTGTTTTGAGAACAAGTTCACGCATACGACTGCAACTTCAAGTGGCATCTTCTCAAATGAAACGGAGTCTACCACCAGCAGCAGTGCCGTACTATTTATGGAAGAATTGAAATCTTCTTTTTTTACCTCTTTTTTTTACTTCGTATCTTTTGAACGACTACACTTACATTAATAACATTTGGAGGGTGAAAATAAAGTGTTATAAAACTTCTTTACGAATGGTAATAGGTGACGTAATAGTAATAGATGACTTCACAGTGCCACTCTGGCCAATAATTTTAAATACGACCTTATGGCAAGTGATATCTCGTTTGAAAGGCATTGACATTGGCTACATAGCCATATTAATTTTGTTTGGGTTTAAACTAATTTTGACGGATAAATTAAATAAATACCAAAATTATTGAAATTATTTTTTTCAATTTAATTAATCAAATATCAACAATGGATTCTTATAGCAAGTGTTCGAAATGTGCTCCGTCTACTTCCTGCTTCCTACTTCAGCTGAAATGGCATTGCATTCTTCCATAATTCTTCCTTTCAAAACGCCGATGCTATCTGGTGCCGTAGTATAAACCTTGGATTTTAAGTACCCCCATATAAAAAAATCTAATGGTGTCAGATCTGGAGACCGAGGTGGCTATTCTATAGGACCTTGCCGGCCGATCCATCTACCTCGATATTCTTCATCCAGGTAACGTCTTACTGCACCATAATAATGTGCAGGAGCACCATCTTGTTGAATGGTTATTTCCAGATGGCCGAATTCATCTGGATTTTCTTCCAGAATTTCAAGAATTAACGGCTCAATTGCATTTTGTAACATCTCCAGATACACTATGGCCAACTATGTGGTTTCCCAAAATACCTGCCCAAACATTGACTTTTTCTGGAAATTGGGTATGTTGTTCACGAAAGGTGTGAGGATTTGTGTCACTCCAATACCTTACATTTTGTGTATTCACATCTCCATTGAGGCAAAAAGTACTTTCGTCACTAAAACAAATTGTTCCATTGAGGCAAAAAGTACTTTCGTCACTCAAACAAAATGTGGGTTTTGACATATTTTATTTGTCATACATTCACAGAATTCGAGTCTTCTGTCGGGGTCGTCATCCGAAAGGTGGTTCACCATTTTTAACTTGTATGGATGAAATTTATTTTTAGCCAACACTCTCTGTACTGTACTTTTACTTACTTCACAGATAGACGCAGCTTTAGTTGAAGAGGAAGTAGGGTTTACTACCATTTCAGCAACGATATCAATTTTTTTATCATCACTAAATGCTGGTCGGCTAGATCGTTTGGCATCTTGAACAATACCTGTTGCTTTAAACTTGTGAAGAAGGTCCCTCAAATAAGTTCTCGAGATAGGGCGATTCTTTCTAGATTCACCAATTATTAAGATAGCTGCTACTTTGTCGGCTTGAGTACGTACCATTTTGCCTATGTAAACTCTTAAACGTCTCGTTAAACAATAATAAAATTAAATATTTAAGCTATTTACAAAAACTTTGCAAAGAGACAAATACTATTAAATTAAAAACGTCAATTTTTTTGACAACTAACCAGAGGCGGACTGAAAAATCTTCAATATTTAAATGTGAAATAATAATTTTGGTATTTATTTAATTTATTCGTCAAAATTAGCTTAAACCCAAACAAAATTAATATGGGCATGTAGCCAATGTGAATGCCTTTCAAACCAGATATTACTTGCCATAAGGTCCTATTTAAAATTATTGGCCAGAGTGGCACTGTGACGTCATCTATAACCATTAGGTAACCTGTTACCATTCGTAGAGAAGTTTACAACACTTTATTTTCACACTCCAAATTTTATTAATGTAAGTGTAGCCGTTCAAAAGATACGAGCACTGTATTTTTTGAATAGCACTGTATTACACTTTCCTTGGTGGGAAAGAGCTCGTTTTAACAAGACCAACTTTGCAAAGATCGGTTAAGCAGAACTGGAGCTATGGCTTTATTTTTATAACAAATCTCCCACTGTCCCCCACCAGTTTTTGTAGTAGGTCAAATTTACTCGGATACGACGTCTGTCATGCTCCTTAATTAGGAGGATGCTGCAAAATTTTGCGTTTTAAATTTAATTACGCCCTCTAGCGGTGATCCTACAAGTCTGTAAGTATTTTCCCGGTTTTTCTCCAGGCCATATTTGTTATACATTTTTTTCAATGCTGTACTACAATCCGATCTCAAGAATTAGCCGAAGGCCGTTCTTATTTGCCTACCCGGTACTTGAAAATGGATCTGCAAGTAATGCATAGTTTAAAGAAAATTTAATTTGATGAAATGTAATGTTTTCTATTTATATGAAACATTTTGTGAATCGCTGTATGTAACTTTAAGCTCGCAAAGTTACATCATTATAATGTCGGTAGTTTTTGTTACACTTTAATATCCTCGTTACAAACTCTGTATTTTATTTACAATTTACCGATCGAATGGAAAGTATTAATTAAAAGTTTGAAATTATTATAATAAATCGTACGTATTGTTTTGAATTAAATTTTCGTTGTCATTGAAATTTCGACATCGCGTTGTAAAAAATTATAAAAATGCATTTCGAGTTTGCTACAACTGTTACAGCATCATACTCTTTGTTCTCCGAAATAATTTTGCAAAAGTTAATGGAAACTGAGTTTTGTCCATTGAAAATTCTGATTCTCGTTATTTTTGTCTGAACAATACACGGCTACATATTAGAAAAAATGAGGGTACGTAGGTATATATTTTTTAACCAACAATGCGTTATATCGATCCCAAATAGGAAAATTTTATGTTTTATGTCAAAAGTCAAAATATGTTGAGTGGTAGTTGGACGTATAATAATCGTATTATTGGATTATTAAAAATGGCTGTACAGTATTAGAACGAACCAGTAGTATAACTCTTATAAATTTCATTCATAAATTGCCAGAGCTTTTGATGACCTTGAACGGATCGCTTTACGATGCATTTTACCATAGGCGTAGGTGACATAAGTTTTAAAATGACTTGAACGTGTTGAATGTTTTTTCTTAAATATTGTAGAACAGTACACTGATGAGTGAATAAAACAATAGTCTTATACCAAATATTTATTGTTTTTCCCATATTACAATTTTCATTTTGTTTCGATTTTTGAAATTTTTATCGACAAATTTTACTGTGTAATATAGTCGTACCCTGAAGAAAAGTTTCATTATATATTTTATTGGAAAATCAACACAATGATGTACAAACTATCTTCCGTAGCAACTTTCTCAAAATTCAATTGGATTAATGTTTCTAATAATGAGATGTATTGTACAAAATTTTCATGCGGCATATTCAAGTTTCCAAAAGTATCCTTATTCGTATTTTCATAAGCTCTAAGGTAACAGTATAAAGACGAATCGTCTAAATTCTGATACGCTTGTGAATACGTCTCACATACGCGTCCTTTATGAGGGTGCATAAGCATGTCTGGTTAAAAATGAGCACCACATAAACGATGACTACTATTGTATAGAGTTTATAGTTTTGACATCAAATCAGGCCTATCGCATGCTTCGAGCCAAACTTTAGCTTTGAAACAAAAACAACAAAAAATCAATGCATGAAACTAAGGCTTCTTCTTTTTAATGGTATCCATTGCAAAAAATGCTTATAAACTATAAAAATAATACCGAAAACCCGTAAAAATATAAGCTGTAATAAATAATTCGATTCGCAAATTCACCATTGGTACTTTAGTTGGATCGCAGCACAGTACTGGCCGCCGGATGAGATACTCATCCGAACGACGTTGTAGGTCACAGAAAGCTCGGCAGTGTAACGTCACGAGATAAAGTACTGGTTCGTTCCTATACTGTGATAGCTGTTTTATTGTTTTATTATCGATTATAATCATGTTCTGTAACTATACATTATAACTTCTTTGGTAAACATGAATCATTTCAATTGTTTGGTATTTAGAGTTAATAAAAGGTTTAAAATATCGGTAAAATATTGGGACCCAAACCCTACAGCTGTACAATCCCATCACTTTCGCACGAGTAATGTACAGTATTTTTCCTACGATCACGTGATAATTTCACCAAATAATGTGTAATCAACATCTGACATATTAATACACAAAATGTTACAATTAAAGTCAACATGATTGATTTCAAAATTAACAATAACTATTAATAGTGACAAAAATTCAAGTAGTTTAACTATATAATATAGGTAGGTTATTACAATTATTAATTGGTTGGATAATTATAGAAATTGAAAGTGAAATTATTATTGTTCATCATACTTCATACATACTTATCATGAATACCTTTCAAGATGATTAAATTTTCTATTTATTATAACAGGTGATTTGGATTAGTTGGTACAACATCGGACTTTTGACGAAGAGTACGCGAGTTCGATCCTCGACCTCGCACTAAATTTTTTTTAATCAAGAAAATGACAAAAATTCCACTTTTCAAATAGAATGCTTCAAATTTAGATATTACATAAGTGAATCTAATGAAAAATTATATATTTGACAGCTTGCCAGTGGTCAATCTTAATAAAAATTCATTTGACAGCTTTTTTTAAGTACACGTATGAATAACGGCCACTTTCCATAGAACTAGACAGTGCGATATATGTCACTTTCCTATGTGATCGTAGGAAAAATCAATAAATCAATCAAATCAATAGCTAAAGGTAGGTACTTAAAGCATAATATATATGTATGGAGTGAAGTAATTGAGGCGAATGAAATGATAATGAATAAGATAAAAATCAAGATAAAGATACTCGCAAGTGAAAGAGAAGATAATATATAAGAATAACTATATAGAAGATACAAGCAATAGGTAATTGAATTGAAATAAATTTGTCAATACTACACCACACTATAAGTACTAGGTGTAATCTCAACTACATATAAATTTTATATCACTATTTATAATTAACGAAAAATAATGAATTGAAAATTTATACAAGAGGTCTCTTAAATCGCTGAATTTACACCAAACAAGTAGTTTATTTTTTACAAAAATTTCTTTCTCATTTTTGTATTTTAAAAAAATTTAAACTAAGCAGACGTAAATTAGGGCGGTGTCAAACTCGGTACATCCTAATCTTTGAATTGTTACGCGTTTTAATTTATATTTTTACAACTACAAGCTCGGCATAAAGTTGCTGTAGCTACCTAGTCCCTGTAACAGGTACCTAGTCATTTCTGTAAAGTGTAAAGTTTATGGCCAATATGATTAGAATAGAGCTCTAAAAAAGATGTATCTTTAAACAATGTGACAATAAGTTTGCGAAAAAGTGTGAAAATAGCGAAAATAAATCATAGTGATTCTTTGTATTGAATTTAATGTTCAGTTGAAAAGGAAAACTTCTCTCAGTTTACGAGAACTATAAGTTTGAAGATCACAACAGAAAATTAGCTTCCGAAGAAACTAAGTGCAGGTGCATCAAAGATAAATGTAAAGCAAGTTTTCATTCTTTCACTATAGTCAAAAAGTTATAACAAACCCCTGTAGTGTAAAGTAAATGTAAGTGTAAATAATAATCATGGACCAGAACTAGCAAAAGTGTTGCAAAGACAAGTTTTAAGTCATTGTTGAAGAGAAAAGCCGAAAGTTAGAAAACAGGAAAACCTCCCAATATAATTAAACTGAAGCTAGCTAAAAATTATGCATCTTTAAACAAATTTGACAATAAGTGTTCTACGATATGCTAGTAGAAGAAACATTTACACTGCACGTTGAAAATTGTTGCCTGCTTTGAACGAATTTCAACCAAAAATGAACAGAAATGAAGTCTTTCTAATTGTTAATGATTTATCCGAAAACTTAGTGATATTTAGCTGCAATTGGTTTTTTAACAGCCATTATGTACCATTAGTTTTTTGTTTATTGAAAGACAAAAGTGGAAATTTTAAGAGTATTGTGATTATATAAAAATCAAATTTGTACCAGAAGAAATAGTAGTAGATTTTGAGATGTCTATTTCGAAGTTGGTAATTTGGTCCCCAAATATGACCTCACAGATATTTAGGAGGTAATTTGGTCCCCGTGGCCGGCAGGTATAATATTCCGTACAAGTAATCTGGTCCCTATAGAATAAACATATACCCATATAGTTTCTCTAAGTTGTGTAAGTACGCTAAGTACTTAAGGGGTACTTTGACAAGTATAACGCAAAGACGAGTATCTAAATAATAGAGAGAAATAAAACAAAATTTTTATTTAGTTTTTATTTACTACTATTTAATAAATGTTATTAAACGATGCAAATGTCAAAATTTGATACATTTCAATGATACACATGCTAGAAAATAAAGTCTGTCTATCTCACCGCTTTGGTATCTCTCAATGAAATTTTCAATAAATGTATGGCGATTTCTAACTCTAACGTTTCTAACTTTAGGTTTTAAATGTAAACTTTGCAATTTAACATAAGTTTCAATTTGAAATTCATACAATTTTTCAAGAAATGTTATTAAATTAAGATGTGCTTTATAGAAAGAGTCTTTTAAAGTTCGACGAAAAGCTTCGCACGCATTTGTTGTCCGAGTTAGATCTGCTGAATTTTTGGCCCACATTGTCGGCGGAAAATGAGATTGGTCATCAATATAGTTTTCAATCAAATAATCTGAATACTTTTCCAACCTTGTATCGTCCGGTCTGTTTTCATTTAATTCGAAGGCAATGCAATCACCGACTTCATCAGGATTCAAATAAGTTAGACCAAAAGTTGAACGTAACCAACGGCCTATATCACTGTTCGCGTTATTGTATTCCGAAAGTAGGCCAATTAATTTAATTTTTCGAAACCATGCCTGGGCAAGATGGAGCCGGCAACCAATTATTTCGGCGGAAGGCTACACTTCCCGAACTGCTTTATGAATACCCATCTCAAAATCACACAAAACTTGATTGATTGCTAAAAAATGTTGATTTCGGAACACCTATCCAGAATCATTAGAAATAGCATAGTTTTTTGTACGTCTTGGATGTCTTGTTTGGCAAAAGACAAACCAACAGTGGTATGTAATGTCCGCTTAAAAAACCATGAATAGTGAAAATTTGACAAAAATATTTGGTACAGAAATCAAATGTACTGTCAACGTAGATGCGTTCTGATTTTTCCAAAGTTTCGAGATTTGTTGTGCACGTAAAAACAATAATATTGATTGGCAAGCACTTGATAAAAAGATATTGTTCGTCTGGAGAAGTTCTTACGTTGATCGAATTCAATACTTGATGTACGTCGTTAATATTCGTGGGAAGAGCGGGTATTAACTTACGTCGACTATTATACATATTTTTTCTTATGTACCTACTCGACATCTTGAGTTGTCAAAGTTGCTGGTAGATTTCCTTTCAATGCTGAGCGAATAATTTTTGATGGTTTTTCGGAAACATCTTCAACAGCTTTTCTTTCGCAGGAAGCAGAAACTATTTGCCTATTCAAGGAAGAAATATCTGCAGGATGGCAGTGTTCCGACGAAGATTTGGTTATACAAATTGCACTACATTCACCGAGTTTATAAACACATGCTTTGCACTTTCTGTTGGTACATTTCCAACAAGTTTCGTCTGTAGTTTTCAATTTTTTATGTAAGCTATAGTTGTAGTTATCGATTACAAGTAAATTTTTGCCACGAATACTTTCAATAATTTCTACTTTCATAATGCTATTTTTCAACACTTTCAGCTCAAATTCACTTCGATAAATGATTACAAATCTGATAATTCAAGGGGCTGTTATTTTTATCAAGTACCTGCCTTACCTCAATTCTAAGAACAACATTTAATTGTATTTTCATTACGGGGGCCAAATTACTGGTCGGATTAATTTAGGGCCAGAGTACCAGAGTATTAACGTAGGTAGCGGGGACCACATCACCTGACCCCGTCTATTTATAATGTAGTGTTAAAAGTTTATCCAAATGTTAAAATTACTGGGTGTCCATTCCACTTAACTCAAGTATGGTACAGAAAAATTCGTAATCTAGGTTTATCAAAAGAATACCAAGACAAAAAATTCTGATATTGGAAAGTGGCTGCATTATTGTTTTGGTTTTTATTTTAGGCGCCAAATGAGGTTGACGATTTTAATTTTTTTAAGCTCTGCCAGTAGAAGAAAAACTTTTCTGATTACCTTCTTCACCTTACCTCACTTAGCAGATAATTCGAAATATCCACCACATATATGGACTGATGCCTGCGCTGCATTAAATGAAACAATCAATGCTTGCGAATAGTTCCATTCCCATTTTAATGCATCCATGTAGGTACCAAAAAACACATCAATCTTTATTTTATGTAAACGCACTTCTTAAAGTACAAACTGAAATTTATATTAAACGCATCAGTATTGACGAAATTAGAAAATTTGAAAATATAGCCACCAAGAAACGTCAAAAATAGTAAGTAATATGTTTCTTTTACGTAACTACCTATAGGTACCTATGTATTATACAGGGTGTTTTCAAACGACACTTATAACGTTTATGTAGATACCTCTCGTAAAATTGGAAAAAATTATATAAGGGTTTAGGGGTCCAGCTTACTTACTTTTCGAAGTACGAGGTGTTAAGGTAATAAAAAATTAAATAAATGTTTTAATTTGATAACATTAAAATGGATGAATAAATTGATTTGAAATTTGGCAGGTTGTTTTTAAGTAAAATGTGGCGTAAAAAATGGGAGGGGAAAGGTGGCATATTCTTCCAAATGTACACCACTGTATCAAGAATTGAAACATGTTATTCCATCAAAATATGCCCTTTCACATTTAAAAACAACCTACCAAATATAAAAATAAGTTTATTCATTTTATTACATTTTAATGTTATAATATTAAAACATTTAATTTTCCATAACTTCAACACCTCGTACTTCGAAAAGTAGGTAAGTTGGACCCATCAATCCTTATATGATTTTGACCAATTTCACGAGAGGTATCTACATGCAAACGTTGTAAGTGTCATTTGAAAACACCCTGTATATATTTTTAAATAAATACATTTTGTTTAAATATTACATCAGTCTATTTCTTGCAAGCCAATGAAGGTATTATTATTCATGTGCCGAGTTTAAAAATTTTTAAGTGAACCTTTCAATCTCTTTTCCGAGTTTGACTATTTTTATTTCTTATACATGAGACATGTGCCGATTATCCCGTAAATTATAATAAAAAACATCTAGTTTTATTTTCTATGCTCAATAAATATTTCCTCGTTTCTGAATTCATGATTATTCCATCAGTTTTCAGTTTTTTTATTTACTTTATTTTAATCCAAACTGCGTTTCAAATGAATTCTCATTGAGTTCGCCAAGATTTTAAAGTTCCATTATTAAATGCTTGTCGAAAAACGTATCGAAAAAGTTTTTCGTTTTCTGTTTGTTTCCTATTGTTACGTTCAAAATCATTTTCTGTTCGTAAACTAAAGAAAAACATCGTTTCATGAAGATCAATAGACCATGGTCTTTGCATTTAACCGTTCACTCTAATTTTTATAAATTCGATTTTTAAATTTTTATTTAACACGCTTCGTTGCTGACGTTTCAACCACAAAAAAAATTTGTTTGATCTCATTTTAAATTAAAATGACAAATTTAAAGAAATAGTTATGTTTCCTTCTTTCAGTTCCTTTCACAGCATTACAGAGTGATACATTCCGATAATAATCTTGACCTATAGCTTATATGATCACTAAATACTGCTAGCTATTATACTAGTGTCTCATACGCGGAGGAAAAAGATTATTCATCATTATTAGGAATTAGAATTATTAAAATACTTTAATAACCTATTAAAAATAGTAACATCTAGTGAAAAAAAATTGATTCCAAGATTTTTGAGACCTGCAACCATTTTACTTTCCACAATTAAATCCGTTACAGCAATGGATCTGTTTAGTTATTGCGATTGAACCTGTTAATAACTAGTTGATAATGATAATTAAATATATTATTAAGATTAATATAACTATGTGATTTTTGACTTTCATTACTCGATTGTTTGAGATTAGATGACGTTTCAATCGGTATTTATCTTCGACATTTACTGAATAGTAGACTCTGCTTGTGCTTTAATTTAGCAATCTTTACAGTCGTCCAGGAATGTACTGTTTGTTGGATTTTAGTTTTTATTTGACTTTGCTTAGGCTTTCAGTAGTTCATATTCTACAGATTCAAATTGAATATAATTTGTAAATATATCTAGTTGAATAATGTCTTTTTAGTCACTGGTTATGCCTTGAGGAATATGAGGTGTACTGCAAATGTAAAAGTAAAGGCCCATCCCCAATCAATTTAGTGGCGAAGTGGCACTTCGGCACGCGTCTTGGGACAATGACGTTTAAACGTAAGTATCCTCAATTCAATTTCATGCTGACATGCGCGTCGACTTGGAAGTGTAAGCTTGCAAGCTGCAAGCTTTTTCGGTGCGTGTCGAATTGTGTCAGGCGCATTTAATCATGGGGAAAATAATTTAGGTACCCTAACCCTATTTTATTCTATTATCTTCGTAAACAAACATACATTATTTTCTAATATCGTAATTATATTAATTTGTTGTCTTTGATAAGTAGTAATTGCTTTTATTTACAAGAATAATCACAGGTTAAACTTTTTAATTACCTCGTTACCTTAAAATAACAATGAAAATGCGCATGTGCGATAACATTCAGGCAGACTGAATTGACAGGATTGAGGATGGTTATCCGTTTCGCAGTACGCAGATTGATTCAGGATGTAGCTTTACAGCGGACATACGAAACAGTCTTGGTTGAAGTAGGAATCCTTGAGGAAATCTCTATATAGTGAAATATAATAAAACTGTTGGAACAGATCAGATACAAGTGAAAAGTTTTATAGGTCGACATAATACTACATTCAAACTAAAAGATATGCAAGCATTATTAAACAGGTCCCTATTACAAGTTACTAGAGAAAATTGGCAAAAAGCAATTCATCATGTATTAAAAGAGGAAAAAGACATGTGGAATCTGGACAAAATCTTAGATGCAGACATTACAGTGACACATAAATAATGACTCCTCAAGTGACGATTGTGATTTCGACAGTGACTTAGAGACATTTACACTTACTAATCTAGACTAAGATGAAGGAAGAACTATTTAAACCAATTTACAAGTGGCATGTTCATATTAATTTGGTAAGCAAATTACAATTAGTAACTATCAAAACATTGTATCATTTAGAATTCGGGCCATAATTTAACAGTGAACATTTTAGACCACACTTATTTAATAGGATATCTACGTATTCTCATAATTTAAAACTTAAGCAATACAATAGTATATTAAGTATCAAGAACGGTAAGGGTTGTTTACCGGTCGACAGCAATGTTTGGAGGCTGAGCGTAGCGAAGCCTCCAATTTTGATGGAGACCGGTATCACCCTGCTTATACCATTTTTTGCGCGATCGTATTGAAATAAACTTCGAATAAAATCATTTAAATTTCTTCGGAATGAACTAAATGTCAAAAGTGACATTTATACTTCTCGATCAGTTTAAAATATAATTTGCATTTTGGTGAAATTGTTTTCATACTTTTTATATTGTTCTGTTTGTTTCTGTTCATTAAAAAAATATAGATCTTATTTTTTTTTGTTCCTTCCGTGTAATGAATGAAGTAATATATTATTTAGGACCACTTAAATGTATGTAGGGCTAAGACGTCGGTAAGTAATTTACTTACCGACGTCTGAACGGTAAGTGAATCACTTACCGACGTGTTAGACTTAGAAACCAGTAAACACAACCTACCATCCTGACAACCGATGCTGTAAGTAAACAAAAAAGATCGATCGCGCAAAATAGTTTATTAAGTATCAAGAACGGTAAGGGTTGTTTACCGGTCGACAGCAATGTTTTGCTGGAGACCGGTATTACCCTTAACGTTCGAAATGCTTATACCATTTTTCGCGCGATCGTATTGAAATATTCGAATTTTGAACAAAATAATTTAAATTTCTTCGAAATGAACGAAATGTCAAAAATGACATTTATACTTCTCGATCAGTTTAAAATATAATTTGCATTTTGGTGAAATTGTTTTCATGCTATTACTTTTTATATTGTTCTGTTCGATTCTGTTCATTAAAAAATATCAATCTTCTTATTTTTTTTTGTTTCTTTTGTGTAATGAATGAAGTAATATATTGTTTAGAACCACTTGAATGTATGTAGGGCTAGGACGTAGTTTACTTACCGACATGTTAGACTTAGAAACCAGTAAACACAACCTACCGTCCTGACAACCGATGCTGTAATCACTACCCTAGCATACTTCAAGACGGGCGGCGGTCCCTCATACACTCTCCATCATCTTCTTCCCTCTATCACTCCTACCTCTCTCATGCCATAGCTAGTCCATCTCTTCCCCTAATCATGCTCTCTACCACGCCACTTATCTCCTCCATTCCTCCTCGCCCCTCAATATAATCTCCACCATATTTTCCCAATACACCGCCTCTCCCAGTTTATTTTCTAGCTTCTTCAAAACTTCCTCATTCTTCCAACATCTAAACACATGTCCCACATCATCCCCCACTTCACATCTCTCGCACACTCCAGTTTCTCTTTTCCCAATCTTGTGGAGGTAACCCACTCTTGACCCATGCCCTGTGAGCACCTGCGTCAAGAAGTAGTTCACCTCTCCAATTTTCCGGTCCACCCAATTTCTCCTGCTCCCAGTGTTAGACTTAGAAACCAGTAAACACAACCTACCGACCTAAAAACCGATGCTGTAAATAAACAAAAAAGATCGATCGCGCAAAAATTAATATTAACAATATATACTGTTTTTTAAACCTACGCATATTATACCCCTCGGTATAATTTCTTATTTACACAACATTCATTAAAGCAGGTAGTGCAAATTGCATATTTTGTTTGGTCCACTTGTGGTGAGCAAGTCCCATTAAATTTTGATATATTACTCCACGCTGATTGCGATTTTACTATAGTAAAGGTGCCTTTAGACCATGGGATTTTTCATTTAATTTTACATTTGATTTTAATAAATCGAATGAAACGGTACTTTGTATTCGTTTACACTGTTCGATTTTCAATTTGATTTGATCCGTCTAAATTTACATTTGACAAATCATTCGAGCTTTGCAGAATAGAACCGTATCTAATTTGGGTTCGATGGTGCATTATTTTCTGTTGACTACATTCTCTTATAGGATACAGGCAGAATTACTCTACTTTGTTTTTGACTCGATGCATTCCCTCAGAATAGTGTCTTTCTATTAATTTTAAAGCAAACAATTCAAAATTTGTGAAAAAAAATGATAACCACACATTTTCTATTTCTATTGACATGGATATCAGTTGACGTTTTCCAAGTCGAATCGAAAATCAGACAAATGTAAACGATAATATTTAGAAAGGTCCAAGTTGTGAAATCAAATGTTTTATCAAATGTAAAATCGAATGAAAAATCCTATGGTCTAAAGGCACCTTAAGTTTGGGATTCGATATTAAAAAAACCTTGAACAGAACAAGTAATGATAAAAGATAAAGAAATAAATAAACTAACAACTACCTCTCCAAATTTGTCATTTGGTTTCATACAGCTGCCTGTCACTGCATTAAACCGAACATCCCTGTAAAAGAAACAGTCGTGAATTATCAAAGAACCCAACAAAGCTCACCACTCATCACGGTAATTCTACTGCTAAATTACTACATGAATAGAGGGAATGACTGTTTGTATTTAAATTTAAAATTAATAACCTGGGGCAACGATCCATTTAAATATAAAATTATGGTGATTTTCTTGTGATTGGGTATCGTCGGGTACAATTTTATTGTCGGTAATTGCCGAATTAATTTTTCAATTTTATTGGATTATATTTCCGGAACCCAGAGGAAAGAACGTAATAATGTCACTGGAATAATAATAGTATATTATTAAACGAGCAATTTATGATAGCCATAATTCACGATGGGTGACGTTTGCGTCACGAGCCGCAGGCGAGGGGCGCAAATCACCCAAGTGAATTATGGCCATAAATTGCGAGTAGAATACTATACTTTGTCCACGACACTTAATTTATTTATTAATAAATAAAAGTCAGTAGCGATTTGGCATATTACTAACCTCAAAATATTGTGGCATCTACTTCAAATAATTTGACATATATAGAGATGGGCGATACTGTAGAAAGGATCAATACAACGTACCGTTATAAATATATTGTTTTAAAATACTTAATATTAGAAAATATCGTTATGAAAAGTATCAATACTAAAAATTACAATATTTTATAGATACGATTTATGTCAGAAACAAATTTCCTGAACAAAATATACAGAATTAATAGTTTATTTCATATTGTACCCCCATCTCTAGTCGTGAATTATGAACCATAATAATACACTACAGTGTATTATGAACCATAATTCACGACAGTTGATATATGGGTACCATATACCTTTAGTTAGGAGGTAAAATATTGACTTATTATTAGGTGGTCGTGGACAAATTATATTATTCCCATAAAGTTAACACTTGTTGCAAGGTTGCCATAATAGCATAAGTAGGGAAATCAGAGAGGTAATTTTATAACTAATATCAAAGCACCATTTATTTGTGAATAAAATTATATCTCCACGACTAAATAATAACGCACAAATTATTCTTACATATTTAGCTGCATAATGATATAAATTCTTCACACCAGTGAATAATAAAAAGAATTCACTCTCGTTAGCCAATCACATTCTATTATTATCAGAATTCACGCTAAAATGAATTAAAATGAATAAATCAAATCGTCTCTTTAAAACGTCAAATACCTAAGAACGCAAATCGCTTCTGACAGCGCGTCGTTTGAAACTTCAAAATAATTATAAAATCATACTTTTACGTATTATAAGAGAAAAAAATGGATAACAGTAGCGATAGTGAATATGTACGTCTCCCTGAATTAATTTCATTTATAAATGTAAGGGTTCCGATTAAAAATATGAGCTACGTATATATATTTACTCTTTACTTTTTTATAAATATGCTCTATAGCCTAGTGGTGGTTGACTATGGCGCGGACGATCGAGGTTCGATCCTCACTGGAAGTTTTTTCTTTTTAGTCGTGGAGAAAGTATATAGTCTTTTACTTGTGTAGAATGGCTATTATTCACTTGGATGATTCCAAAACTCACCTGCTGCGCTCCCTCGTTTTGGAAACTTCATCCGCGTGAATAATAGCCATCATTCTGCACTCGTTGAAGAATATACTATTCCGCTTTTTTCAAAATAAATTAATATATATCGAATTACAAGCGATTTGCGGAAAAATAGTATAGATATCGCAGAATAATAAGTAATCTAACGCTTTATAAAGTTTTGAAAAATATTTTCTAAAGACACTGACCGTTCAACTAAGAGGCAACAGCTACTTCCCGGGCTATAGGCCCCGACGGATATTGAATTACACTCCAAAGTCAAACGGGGTTGGCATATCTACAAGATATTCAATACCAACCACTCTGGATTGCAATTAGAAGGAACAACATAACTTGTAGACCGGTCTAGGCGTATTTGCGCCTTATCAGTACAAGGTATAGGTTCTCCGTCCGCAAGCTAGAAGCCTAATCACGCACTGAAGATACACCAAAATCACAATTAATACATGTCTTCCAGTAACGGAAGTGTAAAAATTGTGACAGTAGCGACATCTTCACCTCCATCCGCAAACCAAAATTCGAAAAATCTGACAAGGCGCGTGATCTCGAAACAATAAAGTATTATTACAGTTTCCTGTAATATTGTCGTATTTAATAAAGCGCGCTACCCGAATAATAACTCAGAAATATTTTCCAAAGACACTGACCGTCCCACCAAGAAGCAACAACTACTTCCCGGGCTAAAAATAGTATGTTTACCTCGCAGAAAACGCCAGACTCCTGGACTCTGTGTTGTGTTGTCTTCGCAGTCGTCCAAGAATGTTAGGCTTTTCCTATTCGGTAAACAACGTACTATTTTCAACAGATACAACAGATATATCTGTCACCATGTAAATTACTTTCTACAAAAAAAGCTCCCATGAATTCGATTGTTTGTCCACGACCACCTAATAATAAGTCAATATTTTACCTCCTAACTAAAGGTATATGGTACCCATATATCAACTGTCGTGAATTATGCTTCATAATACACTGTAGTGTATTATGGTTCATAATTCCCGACTAGAGATGGGGGTACAATATGAAATAAACTATTAAAACTGTGTATTTTGTTCATGAAATTTGTTTCTGACATATATCGTATCTATAAAATATTGTAATTTTTAGTATTGATAATTTTCATAACGATATTTTCTAATATTAAGTATTTCAAAACAATATATTTATATTGGTACGTTGTATTGATACTTTCTACAGTATTGCCCATCTCTATATATGTCAAATTATTTGAAGTAGCTGCCACAACATTTTGAGGTTAGTAATATGCCAAATCGCTACTGACTTTTATTTATTGATAAATAAATTAAGTGTCGTGGACAAAGTATAGTATTCTACTCGCAATTTATGGCCATAATTCACTTCACCCATGAATTATGGCTATCATAAATTGCTCGTTTAATAATATACTATATTAAGCCTGCCCCGACATTTGTTTTCTGCGGCTACTGCGTGTAACTCTCCCTTATTCAACGCGGATTACTTTTAAACCGAACCCGGCAATTTTCATTTCATGCACTGCAGTCATCTTCTGAAAGTTATTTAATTTTCCTTACTCTATAATTCTTACTACGGACGTTTGAGCAATATTGTTGTCTAGTGCCAATTGTTTTTAAGATTTTTGAGGATTTTGCTCAACTTGCAGTAGCACATTTCATTATTTGTAGCAATTTTCGTCCAGTCAGGCTAAGGACAGTTCCTAGCATTTCCAGTCTCTCTAGACCTGTTTACAGTTTTGAAAATAGTGGATCTATCAACACAAGTGTTGAAAATTCAATTCATTAAATATTTGTGCAGCATCTTCATACGTTCGTTCCTCGTGAAATTAGAATTTGTTTGCGTTCTGTATTACTAAGATATGCCATTTTATAAAGTAATTGATATTAACAAATTTTGACAGTTTACTAATATATATTTGCAAAGTATAGCCAGCTTTGAGAGAATAAGTACCTATGTATAGTTCTTTTTACATTCTAAGAATCTGACTTGATCTGAGATGGGATAATGACATGGCATGAAGCCATAAAAGTATTAGTCGTGAACTAGCGAATAATAAAGGATTATCTGAAAACTCTTTAAGACTTTTGGGTCATTCTATTATAAATACTTTATTTTTCATCAGGTATAGAGCGGCTCTGCACGGTGAATCCGTGAAGTATGATGGTTTTATTGCATCTCAAGCCTAAGTCAACTCAAGTCACTTTCTCAGATCGTTGAAAAAAACTATAATAATTGATACAGCAACCTTGCAGCGCATGTTAAATTTTTTTTATCCTCTTTCCATATTTTAAACTAGCCCTGTATATAGCGGACGGCTGTTCTCATATATATTTCTTTTCTTTGCTGAAAAACCATGGTAATTTTGAATCCAAATGCCACTGATTTTTCTTCACTATTTCAATCTAATCTTCAAACATTTTCAGAAATATTTCCGTTGGGAAAAATCTATTTCTCTCCTTTTATTTAACATTACAATTGAATAAACTACTCACGGTTTGAGTGAATTTTCTCTAAACTTTCAGGCTCTTTAAAGAATTCAATAAAAACATTAACCGGAAGTTTAATTTTTCTCACTAAAAAGAAAAAAGCGTACAAATATCTAAATTATCATAATTAGTGGACCAACAACGGAATTCAACTTACAAAAGTATTTTCGTCACTCATTAACTGTTTTTCAGCTGTCACCGTTTTTGTGTAATTAAAGTGCATTTATGTCAGTTAAAAATAAATATCTCTTTGAGATAAAATATATAAGACGGCGTTGTTTCGGCTTTAGTTTTTTATCTAATGATTTATTGTATCCCTTGCCTGTTTCCTTTTCAATAAAGAGTACAACAAATTTTAAAAATAAATTTGGTATAAATAACGCGTGAAAAGAAAATGCATTGATGGTATCTGATGAGAGGTAGCACTCTGTATCTCAGAAACTATTTATCGTACAGTTTGGAGAAAAATCTGTATTAGCTACAAACTCGCATTCGAAAAACTGCTGGAAATTATTTTCAAGCTTCCTAATCCTCTGCAATAATTGGATCATTTTACGCGAATTCTCTCCAGTACTTTTTCCTCTATCTTGTAAAATAACAGGTAGGGGTGAGTGGGAAAGCTTACTCAATAAAACTGTTGTAACTTGTTTGTAATTCCATACTGTTATTTTGATTTAACGGTATTCAGATGAAAATTGATAAGTTAATGTTAACAGCCTCCGTCCGTTAAGAAATCACTTGTTCAAATTTTGTTTTCAAAACTTTATTCTGCTCACAATAACAATAATTATAATAATACTATCTATTTATAGATTTAAAACGTGATTTGACAATTTGCTGTTATTTGAAGTTTCTATTCCATTGATGAGAGATTTACCATCTATAGAACCAGTATTTGAACATGTCGGTGTTGTCTTCTCACTTATTAGGTACTATAAATAGTTGTCTCGTTATCTTCATTCTCTTTGAAACTGAATTTTCAATATTCGACTCCGTCACCGCACCGCAGAGGGGCTGGAACTCTAACTTCGTGCATCTAATTTTTCCTGTGGAAAAATTAAATGCACTAGGGATATTACCCCCGAAAAATGCGTTGTTTTTGTATTTTTTTCTACAAACGTCAAAAAATTACAAGGTTTTCGCATTGTCAACATTATACGAAGTGATACTTTTTTTCGGATTCTTGCGCGAAGTATTTCGCACACTGCATGTAAATAAATAAGACTTTTGTATTTCAATCTTTGAAAAAATAAAGCTGAAATCCAAATTATTATTTATTTTTGAACGAATAACAATTAAATACTTTTGAAATAATGATAGAATCGTACAATAACTTTAGTTATTATTTACAATATTATCCTTAATCGTACAACCAGGGGTGCGATTTTCGAAACCATTCGGGAGTAAATCGTATACGAAAAATGGCCATTTTCGTATGAAATTCAAATAACCCAATTTTCGACATGCTCAAACGGTAATCGTATACGAACAATTTCGTATGGCTTGTTTCGAGTGGGTTTATTCCATTCGAATAAATGTTTTCGTATACGGAATGTGTAAATTTACATAACCTAGAATGAAAATATTTATTTGTGTTTGGTAGGTATGTCATCGATTTGAATGATAAATGATATAATCAGATATGATATGGCAGGTTTTGATGATTTAATTCATTTAAACTTGATGAACGCTATACAAGGAGCGAAAGAGATAGACCTCCTAGGATCTTCAACCCATATTTATTGATCCTTTTGAGGAATATGCAGAAAGGCAATTTGTGAAACCTTATAGACTTACAAAACCTGTCGCTTTAAAAGTGATAAACATATTGGAGCCTCATCTCCCATCTCCAACAAGAATCTTAGCCTTAAGCATATATAGAGAAGTGAGTTAGCTACAATGAAGTCTACTTAGGCAGGTTAACCAGAGAAAATTGATATACCTATACCCTAACTTTTTTCATACCACACTTGATACAGTAGTTGGTGTATTCTTTGCATAGAACTGCAAAGGACCATACGATTATGCGGTGTTGCCGGCTGCTAAATTCTTCATGTACGAACGTTTATTCGAAAGCTGTTGATGAAAAATACACATTTAGCACCGTATACGAAAAAATTCATGTGGAAATAAGCGTACACGCATAATATTCGTGTGAACTCGAAAATCGCACCCCAGTACACGAACCAATATTTATTCCTAAACCAGATAATTCAGCTTCAGCTCGGGATATTGGAGATCACCAAAGTAGTATTTCGCGTACTAGATTCAAAATAACTATTATTATCTTTATTTATTATCTCAGTTCCATACTACGTAATGTATTTTACATAATGGCCCGTTTTCTATTATATAATATTACCTATTGCTTTGCCTAAGAAATTTGAGTTCGAATGCATTCATTTTTTGCCTATTAAGTTATATTACTTTAAATGTACCCTTCGCTAATAATATGTTTTTCAAATAACTTTTTGACGCCTCCTAAAAATGTACGGTACGGACATACATCAACTCTATCCCTCGTATTTAACACTAAATAGAGTTTTAATTCTGCTTGAATTTGCTTGATAAATCAGAATTTTCTGGAAAAATAAAAAAAACGTACGCCTCCGTACTAGTATATACATTAACCAAGAATATGAATGAATGGCATGCATTATTTGGGAGACATTCTGAATTATAAATTATTATGCGCTAATCCATCTTTGATCAGATACACGGTAATCTGTATGCAGAAGCCTAGAGTAAAAATAAGTAGAAATAAAACGACATGGAGAGTATAATAAGGTCGTTTAGTGTGGCACTAATGATGGATATTTCAGATCATTTGAACGACATTCAGTTCGTTGTGTTTAATTGAAGTAATGAGTGATGTCCGAGCCGGAATTGTATTTAGAGAATAATATGAGGGTACTCGAGTATGTTGTGTATTGTTGATCGACAGGTTTTATTTTTTTAACTGGTTTTATATGAATGCGGGAGCTGAATTTATTTACCAAACCGCAAAATCATATATTAAGACACTTATTTTTTTATTTTGTATTCATCTATATCTATGTTTATGTCCACTTAGAATTCTTTGTATATAGTCTAAAGTTGATTGTATTTCCTAGATTATTTCTATTCTATATATGTTTTTCATTTTGTTACAATTCTCACTCTTGAATATTTCATTCCCACCCCTTGAATTCCACATTTTTGCTGTTCTGTTAAAATTAATCATGTCTCCTTTTTTTACCGGGAGGTCAAGTCGTGAGAGCCCATGAGGAGGGTTGGATGGTACAGGGTGACAGTGTCCTGACAGGTTTCTTTGGGACACCAGGCTGCACCCCATCGTATTTAGATCTCACCTCCGTATGCGGGGCTCTGCAGCGGTGGAACGTTTATTCGTTTATTCCCTAACTACTAGTAGGATCTATATGGAAGACAATAGTTGAAAGGAAACAGGCTAAAGTGTGCCCAATGCCAAACGTTCAGCTGTATTCACAGCAAGAGCAAAGCCCGCCTCGGAAACGCTGGTTAGGAGGTTGGATCAAGAATGCATTGACGTGAATTTCCTGCAGGAGCTTTGGCGGATGGGTGAGGAGATCGTTGGCCTATCCACAAGACAAGATAAAGTATTATGTATGTGTGGGATCATACATCATACATACGTTAAAAAGCGTGCGTAAATGAACAACGCTTTTTATATGGGATTTTCATTATAACACCCAAAAGCGTGCGTAAATGACCAATGCTTTTTAAATGGGGTTTTCATTTTAACACTCTTTCTTAGCTACGTAATTAGTATCTAGTTGCCTTGAATTTAGTCGTTTGTTTTATAAACTTTTGTGCTGTCAGTTAATTTGACAGACGTGTCAGACATAATGAAAAATATTTCCTGTTATATTTAAAATTTCAATTTCACTTATTTTAAATGGAAGAACCTCGAGAAGAATGCATTTCTTCGGATTGCACACCACCTAAAATTAGAATTCGTTGTGTATATATTTGTTTATAGAAAATTTATTTTTATGTTTTTTAACCCCTTCAGAGCACATTTTTTTATTTTTTCTACATGTGGTCGTAGATAAAGTTTTGTAGGACACTTGTGCGTGAAGTACTTTTGCGCACTCGTTGAGAAAAAGGCACTCGCTACGTTCGTGCCTTGCATTTTCACAACTTGTGCGCAAAAGTATAACTTCACACACTTGTATCATAAATAACTATTATTTTCACTTTGTCTTCTCCAATTTACTTTCATTCATATGTATCATATCTCTTTCAAATTCTCCCCATTCTTAATTTCGTAGCTATGTAGATTGGCTAAGACGTTATTCCTCTTCTTTTTTATTAGATAATATCTGGCATTTACAAAAGAGTGGTGCTATCCCAATACCAACATACAATAACACAAAAAATTGTTTATGTTCAAATAAATGGCGAATGCTCAATTCTTGTCCGCCAAATTTTATTGTGGAATTACACGATTTAAAGCTAACTTCCATTTTATATTTCTGTACCTATAAGCACCAAAAAGTGAAGATTGTAGTCTTCAAAGATAAAATTAATGTCAAGGTCAGACCAGATCTAACGTGTTTTAAGATAAATTTTGAAAAATGTAGTTTTTATTGTTTTAAAGAGAAAAATACGTCAATATAGGATAGTATAGTCTTCAATTCTGCTAGTAATGGAAACAATTGTATATACACCACGATGGTAAAGATATTTATAAGCCTCGCACCTTGTTCCGCTCTTCTCCACCTTGGTGTATAATATACTATTATATTGGACACATTAACAGTAATTACTCGCATTTTTATAGAAAATTCTACAAAATTAATGGTTTTATCTGGTATTACCATGGATTTAAGAAAATAGTGAACATTCTATCATTTATATTTATATTAAACATAGTAATCATAATTAATCTGATTTTTTTAGATATTAAGATTATTAATTGAGCAGTTTGAAAAGTTTATTTTAGGTTTCAGGTCCCACCGATCTGGAAGTGGAAGGAATATTTACGTTTATCTCATTATACCTAGTGTTAGTAAAGTTCAATATTGTATTGGAAATGGTTTTTTATTCTGAACCGAATTTTCAATGTAGTCTTTCGCTACCGAATTGGATTTCCAGTCACCAAGACGTTTTAATGCAGTAATACTACTACTACTGGTATCAACTAATACGGCTGCAGATATCCCGCGGAAACACTGCTCTGTAAATAAATTTCAATTGATACCAATATATTGAATTGTGCACTTTTCACTTATAATTGCACAAGTGGTTTGTATTTTATCGGGTAAATTTGGGTTGTTTAATGAGAAACTGTTTCCTAGCAATTTGACGAGAATAACTGTCAACTATTAAAAACACGACACCCAATATCAATACAAACCTCGAGTGTAATTCGGCAGGACAATTTAATGAATGAGAAATTTGGAAACATATCAATGCAAACTTTATTTATGAAACATTGAAAATAAACACATTTTTATTTTAATGTACAATTATTAAAAACGCAGTTATTGAAATTCATACTAGGAACAGTGATATTGATGAACAAATGAATAAGTGAAAAAACCACTAGTTTATTTGTCAACAGTAAAAACACAAGAGCTTTTTTTTATCGGATACATTTACGAAACAGTTTTGCCAATCACTAATTTTACGAGAAAAACTGACATGATAAAATCGCGACACCGAAGGTGGAGCGATTTTATCTAATGTCAGTTTTTCGAGCAAATTTAGTGATTAGCAAAACTTTGAGTTAAAGAGAAATTTATCTGATAAAAGAAAAGCTCGAGTGTTTTTTGGCAAGATGAATTAACGACAGAATATTGAAATTATAAGTAACCAAACTTGCGACTCATTGTCATTGTGTAAAAGTGACGTCCGCTTACTAG
>CAJUYG010000006.1:178525-224675 GCA_910591675.1 Galerucella calmariensis | reverse complement strand
AGTGACAATAACATTTCCAGGTATATGACATTTTAACATTGGAGTTATTTTATCGCTGTAAAAGTTAAAGCTAACTTTTGCCGCTGTCAAAGTGACAATTGCACTGTGGCATATGCGATTTTTTATACATGAATTAAATTGTCATTGAAATAATTATCGGAAAAAGATGGGATGGGGCGAATCTTTCACATATTCCCTAATAGTTTCGTAGGTAGTACTTGCTGGTAATTGTAATTTTATTATATAAAAAGATCAAGTGATGAAATTTAATTTGTTAAAATCTACATTATATTGAAGTTGTGGCGCGCTTCGATAACACAGTAGCTTTCTCAAACGATTGGAGCTTTAACTTTAAATTCAATATAATGTAGATTTTAACAAATTAAATTAAAAGTTTAGCTATAGGTACCTATTCTACGAAAATTGAATACAATTACATGGGCAAATTAAACAATTAGATAGGAATCTGGGCCGAACGTCAAATGCACAAAATGTTTGATTGAAAATTATGGGTTTTTATCGATATAAAATCTGTATTATAATGGATCTTTATGAAACGAATTATGGGCATATTAGTATATTATGCAACGATCATGAAATAATGGTCATTAATACACAAGCACAAGCATTAACCGGGATACGAAACGAGCAAAAGGCGAGTTTCGTATGATTAATGCGAGTGAATTAATAACCATTACATGAAAGTTTGATACACTATTTTTTCTACGAACATTAAATTTGATTTGAACAAATAGCGAGCCCGGTATGTACAGATCGAAAACAACATTATGCGGCGCCTTTGCTCACTGTGCTAAAGGACCACATTATAGAACTAATAGCATAAAGTGTATAGGTATAGGTATGTTACTGTTATAAAAAATTAGTAATAAATTATTTTAAACAAAAATTAATAAGTTTAAATATGTTTAAATAGTTAAAACTAACTAACAAACTATACTATATATGCCATGAATACAGAATTTATCAACAAAAAAGAAATATCTAAAGAAACGAAATTAAAAGTATTCAAAACAATATATCGACCAATACTTACATATGGATGTGAAACATGGGTGTTAACAGGACAACAAAAAAGTAAAATACAGGTGACAGAGATGAAATATTTGAGAAGAGTGAGAGGTGTAACAAAAGAGGATAGAATGAAAAACATAGATATCAGAAAAGACCTGGGTATACAATCAACCTTAGAATTTGTAGAAGAAAGACAACTACAATGGTGGGGACATTTACAACGTATGGATGAACGAAGACCAGTAAAGAGAATATGGAAAGCAAAAATTGAAAAAAATAAAAAAAGGGGCAGACCAAGAAAAACTTGGGATAAGGTAATAGCTGGATTACTGGTTAAAAGAGGAAGAAGCTGGATAGAAGCGAAGGACTTAGCTCAAAATAGGAAAGAGTGGAAAAAATTCGTGACGGAAGAATAGCTGCAACACACCCTACACCACTAAGTGGTAGAAGGGCTTGAGGATTATATATATAAATATGTATTTACCTTGGTCATTGAGTATTTTTGGTCTGGTGCTCGACATTTCTTTTAAAAGTTACGCAAAAGATTCAAACTGTCATAAATCACACGAATATCTTAGAAACTGTCAAACATTCTACAGAAAATATTGGGTCTGCCTACTTGGTTTATTTGGAAATCTCGATTTCTATTGGTCAATTTTTCAGTTTCATAATGAAAACCAGTATTATAATGAGTATCATGAAACTGAAAATTGGCATTTAACTAATAACTTATAGCATAGGAGTAGAAAAAAGTGTATTATTATAGTATGGGTGTAGAAAATAGTAGTTTGTACAACTAGTGCGCAAAGCGTGTCACTTTTCCCACGGGTGCAGAAGTTTGTGTTTCTAGCGAGTGGAAAAAGTGATTTGCGCACAAGTTGAACACAATATTTTTTCTTATTAATGGAATAAATACAGTAATTTATATACCTAGTTATTTTATTTAAACTTTAAACAGAAAGAACTTATAATATGAAAATAAATAGAAAATCAGTTGAATGTATAATTAATTGTAAAATTTGAACAATTTTGTATTGAAACCTCAGGCAACAAATTTTCGGTTGCAGTTCGAGCCTTTTCGATAATATCTGGAGGAGTATTTTCAATGTCCGAATTAGACAACTCAAAAGATAAATTATTTTGATAAGGTTCATAATTCCTAAAATAATGCTTAATAGGTTAATGTTTTTATAATTAATAAATGAATAATGAAATAAATAGTTTACTTATTTTTGGTTTAAATATAAAAATTGTACACCAATTAGGTTGAGTTGTCAAAAAACGTTGACAGGTCATAGGTATGTTTGACATTTCGGTGCGGAAAAGTGCCATAGCGTGTACTTTTCGCATTACTTTTCCAACAGTTATCAAAGAATTAAGAAAAGGCCTGATTTGCGTATAAAAATTTGTGTAGAAAAGCGTGTTTTGATAGTGGTTGCAGGGAAATACTATTATAGTAAACCTATGGACATAATGAAATCACAATCATTTAGTTAACAATAATAATTATAATACGAATACATTTCGAATACTGTACAAAAAACGGCAAACATGTGCAAAAACTTGATATGAAACGAGACCAATCCACACAATACCAAAAACGCTTCATCTCACATCTCTCGTTCACGAAGAACTATCATCCGGTTCGACAGTGGTAAACCAATCGTTCCGAAGTCGCCCTTGCGGTTGCAAGCAGAAAATGAGGAAGCGAAAAAACAACAGAGAACGTTTATTAAATCAATGAAGTCACAAAGAATATTTGTTTCGCTCCGTTAGGAAATTGTAGAGTGAAGTGGAAACGGCGTGGGTGCCGACAACTACCAGAAGAAGGC
Organism: Galerucella calmariensis; assembly: GCA_910591675.1. NCBI lineage: Eukaryota > Metazoa > Arthropoda > Insecta > Coleoptera > Chrysomelidae > Galerucella > Galerucella calmariensis. Next base: position 221,811 of record CAJUYG010000006.1, on the reverse strand, counting down.
GTCCACCCATGATGAGAAACTTTTATCAAACTTATCTTTAATTTAAAATCCTTACAATGTACAGTTGTGAGATGTTTTGCGATTTTTAATCGCCTAAACATCATACAGGGCGTAGCAACAGTTAAGATTGAGTTTTACACAACTTATAACAATATATTATCATATTCTATCCATATTAAAGGCTAAAGGTGTTCGACCTACCCGTATAGGTATATGAATCTTGAAAAATAGCAACATTCACTTTCATTATCTTCAATCCAAACCGGTCCTGAATAAGTCAGAGTCGGCATAAACGAAACGATTACGAAAATGTATCCCAAGTTATTATTGTCGAGCAAAAACAGTACTTACAAGCCACAAAAAATGGCCAAGTAATCTGGAATTACGGGTTGTCTCAATCACGCACGCCAGAATTTGGGGACTAAAGCGAACGTGGTGGTGCCATCTACAATTTGTATTTTCAAGTCCAAAAAGGAGATTTCCAATCTACTCGATCTCAAGTTTATCAAAAAATTGCCATATTTGAATAGATGAAGCTTTTACTTGATGAAGATCCATACTAAATGAAGAAACAAAACGCTTTAAGCTGTTTAAATATTAACTATTTAGTTCAAAAATTGAGGTGTATATTGTACAAATTCAAACATATCTCATATCATCTTCAATATAAACAAAAACTAATTGTTTATCGAAATTTAGTTGAATCTCACCTAAATTACGATATGGTTAGCTGGGGTGGAGTGGCGAAGACTTATGCCCAATTTCACCAACCATTTCCTAAAGTTAGGTAATACCTAAATCAGATTTCGGAATTGCTAAGTGAAATTTTAGTTTTACCACCCGCTAAGAATTACTTGAGAGTGACAATATTGGGTATTTTCTATCATGTTTAGGCGTTTCTTAGCGCATGGTGAAACGTAAATTCTATTCTGTCATTCCAAAATCTGATATAGGTATTTGTATTACCTAACTTTAGGAAATGGTTGGTGAAATTGGGCGCTTCGCAAAAAAGATTCCTCAAAATAATTCTTGCAAAAACGAGAAGATTATAGCAGTGAACTTCTATATTATGCTGAAACGAAAAGACAATTATATTTTAAAAAAGCGGCATTAAAGCAACATAATCTTAAATCAAATCTGCAAATAAAAACTCACAATTATTCGACAAGAAACAAACATACTTACCTGAATCCAGCAATGAAAAAAACCGCTGGACAAAGAAGCTTTTTGTTCCTTGGACTTAAGCTATACAATGCTATACCTCAACAAATTAAATTTGAATCTTCTATAAAGGTACTAAATTTAAAACTGAATGATTATATATCCGAAGCAAGTAGACACGCTATTCACAACCTTATCTAACATAATTACTGAATGTTTCCATCAATTACTATTTTATTATTCTTTGATTATAGTAGAGGGTAGAGGTATCTATATATGAATATTTTGTTCGTAGATGAAATTAATCTATTCCTTATTATTTTTTGCCATCTTTTTTGCTTCTTCCCATTATTTATTTCTTCTTTCCAGTATTTCTACAACTTCTTGGCTCCAAGTTTGCTTAGGTCTTCCTCTCTTCCTTTTTTATTTACTCGGGCTTCCCACACATCTCTAACTGGTCTGTTGCTCATTCTTGTTAAGTGTCCGAACCACTTAAGCTTTTCTACTTCCAGTTCCTTTCTCACATCCTCGTTTCTTATCCGATCTCTTCGTGTTATACTCTTCACTCTCCGCAAATATTTCATTTCCATTGCTTGGATTCGACTTTTTGACTTCTGTGACAGTATCCAGCTTTCACTTCCATAAGTAAGGATTGGCCGATAAACTGTTTTAAATACCGTGATTTTGGTTTTTGCACTGATTTCCTTTTTTCCTATAAATGATTTTGATAATGAATGATACAGTTTTGATGCATTGGTGATCCTTTCATTTATTTCAATATCCTCATTTCCGGAATAAATATTATTATTATTATTATTTATAATATTTGTACTTAGTTCAATATTAAATCATGACACGTTTCGCTAACATAGTAACTTTCTCAAACTCGTTTAAAAAACAGTTCAATCTTCACCACCTAGCGACTACAAGCATGCATTTTAAAGTTTTACTCATATACATGCAATGATTCTAGACTATGAAATTATGTGAAATTACTACAATCAAAACCGTATTTCACATACTTAAGCAGGTTTAAAAAAAATATCCTAACTTTGTCCATTATTTGCGGGATTTCAGTAAGGACTAGATAAAATGATTATAGAATAGTTCTTATGTAAAATTGAATTGCATTGCATTGCAGGAAAATCGGCGACCACTGAAAAGACATTTGGACACATTCTTCCACCAAATTGAGAGAAATCAATAAATCCACTGTAAAATAGACTAACCTTCCGAGAACTAGAAGAACAGAGTCTTAGAAAAGGTCACACACGACTCACCCCTCAACATTTACTCTCCAAAGACAATCCACTTATATTTGACATGTGTAATATGCAAATAAGTGTATCACACATATTAGTGAAGTGCCCTAAATATAAATCCCATCGAGAACAACACGGTATTAAAGGATTGTTAAAAAACATACTAAATGAAAACTGCAGCATAGAAAACGTACCTCTATTAGGGTTCCTCAACAAAACTAATCTCTGTTCTGAAATTTAAGCTACCTACCATATGAATGTATGTATTTTATTGTTAATTGTATTGTCCCACTGCTAATAACCCTTATTAGTTGATGCAGTTTGATAGTAAAATAAAATAAAAATTGCATTTTCAATTATAAAAATATGACACGTTAGAATAACGAGACGAGAACATTTAGAAAGACCAGAATAATGTACCAACTAAGGGCGGTTTTTGGCAATATATTATAAGGGATGTTGCGGCAATTGCGTTTTTCTCGAAAATGAATGAGAATATCGTGTTTGAACAAGTGTACCAATATTACGTAGAAATGATGTTCATGTCATATTTTCTTTTAAAAATCACTAAAAAGTTTCGTCAAAAAAAAGTTGCCAGTCAATTTCATCATCAGAAATCCTTTACGAGGCTCCCCCTGTAACAATATGTCAAATAATACATAAAATAATATTGCCTGTATAAAATTATGCCTCTATGCCGATTTTGATAATGATATATACATATACAAACTTCAAAACTTCAACGGCCTTTATATTTTTCCACAGCAATATTTTATTCAGGTATATTTGGTCCTATCGCCACATTTTGGTCCAAACAATCTACCCTTAATCTATGTCTCTATAGTTATGAATCACCCTGTATTTATATTATATGAAAATTGTCACTTTATAATTTTTTATACTTAAGAGTATCATTTGTCTTTACGATATAATAGATAAAAAGTATATATTTAATATTGCCGTTCGAATGGAAACAATAGTTTCAAGAAATCAATAAATAGCTAATAATAGAACGAACAATGAATAAAAATGACCTAATTGCTAGATTCGGCACTGTATTTGGGGTCCACAACCCTTTGAAGATGACGTTCTCACGCCACAGCAGGTGCTTTGTTCGGTTCTTTCGATCGTTCTCTCTCTCCAGACACTGTATAGTAACCCCCACAGATACAAAAAACTACGTAATTCTAGTTCGAGCCGAAACACATGTTGGTATATCAAATTAAGTTTAAATTTTGTAGGCCAACAGCCTCTCCATTTTTGTTATTTGTTGTTACATTTACATGGTTTACTAGATATCTAGAGATACTAGATATCTGAGATCATTTCTCGTCCATTTTTAAATAAATAAAAAATGATAGTAACTTCAATGTTTCGGAAATTTATTTAACCATCTGCAATCTCCTTCTGATAAATGATATTACGTTTTATACTATTAGGAAATTTCATGAAGCTACTGCAACTTCCTCAGACTGTAACCTGAGAAGAATTTAGTAACAAGAATTATAATTTATGACGGTCATTATAAATCTTCGCTTAATATTAATAACAGCGATGATATTTTATAAACTTGTAGTTAGTAAACCATGTTTAAATTACCAATAAAGAATCTGTTTCGTCTGGAAATATGCTTACATTCTGTGTATTCCTCGAGGTCAAATATTTTTTAGTATAGTCCCTATATTATTTGTATGTTTCCATTTTTTCACTGACACTTAAAAAAAATACAATCAATGAAAGTATGCTTAAGAGTGTCAAAAATATTTGAGAAGTTTTCTTGGGGTTCACTCACAGTAGATTATGCAAATTCATTTTCTTGACATTTATAAATTCTATTTTTATAATAATTATGACGGACAACTACAAGTGGCGCCTTGTATAAGAAGCAGAAAGATCATTTGTTGTTATAACGTATAAGTGTATTTTCCGCTAAAACTGACTAAAATTATTGTTCACTTCGTAGACGGCATGTAGAGGCTGCTCAACCCATCAAGCTGAAGCCAAAGAAGATCGGCAAAGAAAGCCCTCGGGGGCTCTAGAGACAGCCACATTTATCATCATCACCGAAGAGTTAAGACAGGTCCACCACGTCTCACGCCCCCCTCGTCCAAGTTTCATCCGCGATCAGCGGCGCGATAACAACGGTCTGTGACGTTGTTCATCTTGAGATAAATGTAAGATTGTGTGCACCACCCGCTGCATAGTAGCTGCAGGGACGAACGTACAGAGTGTCCTAAATATATATTGCTCGATAAATTTGAACATTTCTATTTGTTGACGATTTTAATGATAGTATTGGTAGTAACAACAAAATTTCTACACCACTTTTTGTCAATTCGTGAACAGCAGTCGATCTATTCGAGTGATTTGTTATCTTTTTGTCCGTTACATTCAAGCCAAATGTTTCAGCTGCAGATTTAGTCCATCCCTTTATTGTATTTCTTTCAACAGGTACACTATCATACTATTTATCAATTTCAATTCTCTAGTTTCGATTTGGTTTTAAGAACAATCGTGTCCAGGTAATATTACCGGCTCGTCTTTATCAGTTTATGGAAATGACTTACAAGACAGCTTTGTCTTTCACTATTGGAAACCAACCATTCACATCTTGTACAGCTTTTAGAACCACTTTGGCGCGCTTTACTTAGCACCGGATTGTATTAAATGCTGATTTGTTGAAGAGTCATCGTTATTTTTCTCGATTTGAAAAAAATCCACCAGACAAGCAAGTAGTGCTCCTTGCATGACATCAATGATTTATTACCTCTGGGAATTTCCCATTGGAATAACTTCCTTACAGTAGAGGAAAGTCACCAAATATGGAATACCATTTTGTTTTTGGGATATAAAAAAAACTTCATATGAATTAAATCAGTTTAATGTTTTTACTAATCAGTCACAATATTTTAATGACAAAAGATCACAAAATGGTGATATAAACATAATACCGATATCCTAAATAGTATAACACTTACGTAAACAAACATAACAGCTGGTAATACTTGTTTATTACTTACCTTTAAAATTTTCCGCACGACAACAAAACAAAACACGCCTGCCACACGTGAAGCATTCGCGCAACTGACTCGATGGTGTGGGTGAGATAGTTAGTAGACCGAATGAAACAGAAGATGGTCGAGTGTTGCGTTTCATACTTATAGTCTTAGAGAAATGAAGGTATTCCATATTAGGATACTATTCCATATTTGGTGACTTTCCTCTAATACTATAGAATACTTTGAGCTTGATTATTTCAACACCCGCAATAGTTGTTAAACCTTGATGACTATTATTTCTCACTTCTTCTCATTGATTAATTTGATGAAATTTATCCCAAATTTGTTCATTTTTGAATGCGTGCACGGCGGGATTATTCATATTTGACGTTTAACTGTCACATACACAAATCTAAAAATACCGATAATCCAAACTTGACTAGAGCTCCTAAGGGCGAGTTGTACCAAAAGTCGGCTAAACCTGGTTTATTTAACCATGGGGTTAAATTTAACAAAAGTTTAAACCGGTACGTGTTGTACCAGTGGTGTTTTCGTGCAGTTTTGTTAATCAATCATTTTGAAAGGTTGGTATCAGTGAATGCTAGACGAATGAACTACTGTGGAGTAAATTACTTACGTTTTGCCAATAAAAAATATAAAAGAAGAATTTTTAATGCGATTCTAACCCCCAGTCTCAGAGTTTACAATCTCAGTTCCTGAAGTGTTTTTTATTTTTGCATATTATTTTATTTGACTGAAAATGAATAAAAATAAAAAAAGGTCAGAAAACTTCACGGCCGAAGAAGAACGCCTCCTCTTGGATTGCGTCAAGCAACAGTGGAGCGTTATTGAAAAAGTCAGTAATGACGAGAAAATGGAGGCGTGGAAAAAGTCGCTCTTAATTTCAATACATCTAGCGATCGCTACAGGGACTTCGGCATCCTAAAAAACAAATTCGCAAACATGAAAAAAAAATCCAAAAAAGCTTTCGCGGAAGAGAAACTGCAGAGACTCGGCACAGGTGGCGGAGAATATGTTCCATCTCCTGCCAATGATATTGATGTGGAACTGAAGGAAACAAGTCACTGCCTTATGCTCTCAAGTTGACGATGTCTAAATCTATCCAAAAATTCCTGGTCATTCCATTCTGTAAAATAGTTAGTTCGTCGCCGAAAGTTTTGTGGGCGTCTCGGATATACTTGTAAATTAACAAGTTCATTAAAATCTTCGTCATCACTAAAATTCAGTATATCGGGATATTCCATCATATTTGGTAAAAATAAAAAATTTACAGAATCCACTGACATTTGAACAAAGTTTTTAGGTTATAAAACTAGGGTTATTATTTTAACCACTAATTTTTGGGCGGTTAACAAACCCGTTGGCAAAACTCTGGTTACCCACTGATCCAGTCTGGTACAACATCCATTTTGCTTAAACCGTTAGTTATGTTTTAAACCTTGTTGGTACAACTCGCCCTAATTGGTTCATTTGAGAAGTGCTGTTAATGTTGACATGAATGGGTGAAATTGTTTCATATGACACAAAGTGACAAAATTCGATTGATTGTTAGAACTGTCAAAAAATTCTCTTAATAATAAAACTCACTCTGTATACAAGGCGAAATTTAGATCTCTAGCACCGCCTACTGAGATGCAAAAAGAAGTGGAAAGGAGTGCAAAACTGAAATTTCAATATTTACATGGAAAACTGCGTTGATCCAACGAATTTATACCAACTGTTTTTTTTTTGTCTTTGCTTCCGTCCACCGGATGCTGTGTGCACCAGACAAATCTAAAATTATAAATACCGAATGACAATTTTGTTTCCTGCCAGCCGCATCTTTACACTTGTTACCAACATATAAGTGAATTAATTACTGCCTCGCTGGAAGTCGAAGAACTAGAAGAACTTAGCATTAAATGAGATATTTATTTTTGTATTATTTAAAACTGATGTTCGAGATATTTCTGCTCAAATTAGTCGAAACGGAATGTCGAAACAATCGTCGATGTAATGAGGCTTAAAGGGATCACACAGGATGTTTAAATCGTTTGATGGTCTTTCCGAGTACCTACTTTAAATTTTGGAGCGTAGAAGAAGATAGATGGTCACTGTTAAAATTCGCGGTAACTGAAAAAAACCCTTGAACTGCATCGCAATCTATAAACAAAAAAAGCCTGTTGGTGTATGTAATTTATGATATTTATAGATATTTCTACAATAAATGGACATATAATTACACTCAGATATGGATTTATGATAATTAAACGATATTAAAAAGTAATTGATTGTTTTGCTGAGGTTATTTACATATATTGGAAGATTCAAGACCAGCTTAGAAAGTTTAGTGAAAGAAAATAGGTAAAAACAATAAAAGAAAAGATCTGATACACCGTGAGATAAATATATTGGAAATAGATTAGAGACGAGGCAAAACATGGAGAGAAGCAAAAAGCAATAAATAAGAAGAAATAGACTTGTATGCAATGTATACTTCGTTCCAAGATAATTCGTTTTGACTTAAGCCAACCAAAAGTCACATCAGGTAGTCGTAAATCCGATAACAATAATAACATAATAGTATGATTAGTTCACAGCTGAAATAATTTTGGGTGGTAAAATAATGTACTATTTTTTAATTTACTTAATTATTCTATGGAATATTTGTGCTTCGGAACATATATTTACGAAATTCCATTTTTAAGTTGAAAGTATTTTCCACGATTGGCAAGGACTGCAATGAACCAATTAACAGGATGGCTCAACAGTATAAGGATCAAATTAGCCCTTGAGAAAGATATGGTGGTGAATTTGATAGGAAGAAGGACAGTTGACCTGGAAATTAACATAGGACCGGTAGCTGTTGTACCATAACAGGCCATCAAGTACTTAGGTATATATCTGGATAAACAGCCTTCATGTTGCAAGCCGAGCAGAAAGAAAAGTCGCCTTATGCCAAATGTAGGAGGATGTAGCCGTGGGACGTCGGCTGATATCGATAACCTCCTCCATAATATGGTATGCTGGGCCAGCATGGAAGGATACAGCTCTAAAACTTCGAAAAAACAAGGATCGGCTGACAAGGGTCCAGAGGAAGTTATTTAGGATAACGAGAGAATAGTATCTACAGCAGCCTCACAAGTGCTACCAGGACAATAACCGGTGGGATTGAGCACAGCGAAGAGGAATGGCAAGAAAATTGGGAGCACAATGACAGTTAGACAAGAGTACTAATCAAAAGCATCAAATCATCGATTAGTAGGAATCACGGGGTACTGAGCTATTATCTGACGCATGCTCTAACAGAGCACGAAAGTTATGAAGCATAGTGCGAGAGAATTGGGAAATGCGACGATCTCTGCAGATATGGTCACGACATGGAAGTTGCAAGGCATACGCTGTTCATAAGAAAACGGTGCGAAATGGAAGAGGTTAACGAAGGGAATTTTATTGCTCTACTGTTGGAAGGAGAGGAAAAATTGCAGTTGGTAAGCGACATGGTGGAGAAGATTATAAAGGTCAAAGATCAAAGAGAGGAGAGGCAAATAGGAGCATAAGCTGTACTTACTGTCCCCAGAAATAAATGAAGTAATGCTAGATCTTTTCTGTTACACCTAGTTTAAGCTTTTTGTAAATCGACATTATAACACATTACATTAAAAGTGAATTTCATGACATAATGACGTAGGTACAAAGGCAAATCTTTTTGAGGGTTTTCTTTTATTGTTAATCTATTGTGCAGATTAAGGAATGAGGATATCTCCAATGCAAAGGAAAAGTATTACCTACTTGCGGCAAAAAAATTTTTTCTTCTGTTTTAATAGTATGGGGTCCAAAATTCGCCAAATATGTTCACAATCTATATAATCGAACATAGAATTTACTTGAGAACCCCAATCATATTTTCTAAGTGTTGTTGCTGTTTGAAATTGTTTATTGAAGCATATTTTTGGATAACAATTTTCAGGCATGTTTGAAAATTTTGAGGTACTGTTTGAAAATATTATAATACATTTTCAACCTACCTGTTTCCAAACATAATAGGTATCCTGCAGTACTATTAGAAAATAACAAAAGTCTTTTAGGAAAATTAACTTTAGCTTGTTCAAGAATATCTGGATATACGATGCCCCATACTGGCAAACAGTGAGACATGGTGCTTAGTATTGTCGCATTAAACAGTTTCATTATCGATTGCCATAAAATAGCTTTGTCAAAACCCTATTTTGTGAATCAAGACAGCTATTTTTCCTGAACCTGAATGTCGAACAGCATAAAACTAAATCCACTCTGATAATAAATGAACACCAATATGATACAAGAATGAAACATACCACTTACTTACCTCCACCAGCTTCGAAATCTATTGGGCAGAAGAATTTTAAATTTTTAGGCCCGAAACTTTACGGCCGCCTTCCCCAACACATCTCAGAATTGAATAATATCTACCAATTCAAAAATAAATTGAAAGACTATATCAAATCAACTTCGCGAATTAACATACATGAACAAATAGAATGCCCCTTCTTGATATAGTAACTACTTCAGTTGGAGAAAAGTGTTATTTTATTCAATGAATATATGATATACTTATTTTTTTCTAAGGTATATTGTTTTGTGTTTTTGTGTGGATGTGTTGTTCGTTTGGATGTCTGTGTGTGTGTGTATTTCTTACTATAAGTGATAGTGATATTTCAAGAAACTTGTGCTCTTACCATGTTCTTTTACCTCTCATTTTTTATAATTACCATTAATTCTTTATAACTGATATGTACTTTTCATTTTAAATTAATTATGTATAGTATCTATATTTATTAGATTACCCTATATCTTTTCAACCTATTCAAGAATTAAATTTCTTAAAGGTTTACCCATTTTATTTTAGATGTTTTAGGTTATTTTATGTATTTATCTTGTAACAGATTTTTTGTGCAATAAATCTTATTATTATTATTATTATTATTTGTCAATATAGCAAGCAAGGCTTCCTTTTTATATTGAAATATAATGGGATTATCATATTTATGGATAAAATAGAAAGTAGGGATTTCGGGATAAACATTTTTAATATGGTTTTAAATGGAACTAACTGTTTCTGATTGACTCCACAATATATTTGTAAAAATTTGTAAATTGCAAGTAAATTGACAATTGTTTCGATATAAATATCATCGTCAGAATGACAGAAGTTACGTTTGACATGATGTATACTTGATATATATTTGGCTAGTCCAAATAGTGCCCTATCTAGTGATTGACTTAATATATATGAATAGAAAAAAGAAGATTTTACAAATAGTAGCTTTGATATTATTAGCCCTATGGGGATATTCTGGATATCTTTGTCCCATTTAAGATCAGTATAACTGTGCAATGATATAGGAAACCAGGAAAACTATATCTGCTGATCTTTACAATTATTACTTAAGAAGACAGTTTAATAATGGAGAACTTCCTAGATTCAGCTGTTCATTGAGGACTTCATATTGTGGGTCTGTTAAGTGTCTTCTAATTTCTAATTCTTCGAGGAAGTCCAGTTCTTGCTTCTTATCACAAACATGTAGTATTTCTGGTTCTGTGTTAGGTGTTACTGAATGTTTAGTGTCAAGTAGGTGTTTTGCATAATGTGATTTATCTGGTTGTTTTAATCTGTATGCTCGTAAGTGTTCATTGTACCTAATTTCAAAATTACGACTGGTTTGACCAAGATAGACAGCATTACAATTACAGTTAACTCAACATTTTTAATATTTTTTAATAACTTTGTTTTGTAATAAACATTCCACTCCGAAAGTAATCTTGTGTTTAAAACTGAGTATGTGACGTCATATGGCAAAAAAGTGCATTTATCACGGGATACAAAGCTAATTGTGAGAAATGTGTTTGAGTCATTGAAACATCGAGGTTATTGTATAACCGATGCAGCAAAAGAAACATGTAATATCCACAGTTATACATGCTGGATCAGAAGCAGGTTGGGTTCCAAACGCTTTATCGTTGTCAGCAAAGAATATTAATGCCAAGGTACAACAGCAGAACACTTCGAAGATTGGTTTGAAATTTATTCATTGCCGAATTTACCGGAGGTAAGTATATAATTATGATGGACATTGGACAAATCCACGCTGAGGCTTGTTTCAAATAGATAAAAAATGTGTGTTCAAGAGAAGTTTTGATAAATAATGCAAGGTAATCTGTACCTACAAAGGACAAAATGAATAAATTCCAAGGACAAAGTTTTATCCGTCGTAAATATCTACGACTTTTATACATATTTAATATGACATTTGTTGCATAATAACTATCGTTTAGGTAATATTACCATATAAAAGGAAAAGCCATTAAATAAGATCGATGCCATTTTGATCATCCTCGAAAGTTCCTTAGCTCGACTAGCATTAAAACAAATTGCAGGAAACTGAAATCCTTATATTTATTCCGTTATATTCATTCATCAAATCGGAGTTAATCCATTGGAAACTGTTCTGTAGATGTAACAAGTGAACTGACAAACTATGAATTTATCATTAGGACAAAAATAGTTGTTTCCGGAGTAATAAAATGGAATATGGGAATATTTTTAGGACAAATTCGAACGGATGTCAATTGCCAGTGAAGGACTCGCTCCCATTTGATATTTATTGTGATAATTATGGTCGGTATATATCAAATAAATCATGTATTTCACGGAATCTTCAAACGTAACTTCAAAACGTCAGATTAAATTGAAAGTTAATTCAATGATTTGCTAGTGGTTGAATTAAAGCTTAAGTGCAGTCTTATTTAAGCCACCCTTCACTCTAAACTCGACTTATAGCGTTTTCGGGCAAATCAGTGTAGTGCGTACCGTTCGAGTGTAGGTATAAATTGCACCGCACCAGTATTGCCTGTTGCGCTGAAAAGGTGCACAAGTAAACGAATACTACATTATTTCTTGGTGCAGTGGAAAATCATACATCAACAAAAAAACAGTATTGCATGAATACTCTGTGCAATTATTACCGACCCCATCCCATAACGGCCATAACCTCATAATAAACTTCTTGGAATTTCTGGAAGCTTATTCTTCTTGTTGAAATGTATACTCATTTCTTCTTCATCATCACTATCTTCCTCCAAAAGCTATTTCGCTGGATTTCTGGTCATCTTTAAATATGAACATATAAAGTTCAATCATAAACCATAACAAGAATTCAAGAATGTCACTGTTGACAGATGAATGCAGGTGTTAAGACCTTGCACTTACCAGTAAACTCGGTGCAGTAAAAGGCACACTGGGTGCAATATTGACTTGCCCCGATCTTCACCCGAAATCGTCTACATTGAAAGAGTGCGCCCTAAACTTTCGACCGAAGGCACAAGAGTGTAGGTACTCAGTTCATTAAAAAGTGATCTCAGTGCGCACTAGTGCAGTTACCCGAAAACGCTATTAATAAACGTTATTAGTTGTACATGTCATATTTTTGGGGAGTTCAACAAAATACGGCTCAGAGATAATTAGGTTAGGTTGGTAGTCTATACTCATGCGCATTACCTGAAAATAAGGAGAAACTCCTTACGATCATCTTCGAAAATTACATCCCAAAACCAGCCCCAAAAGATACTTTACCAAAGTCATAAAAGGTATAGCTGGCTTGCTAGTTTACCTTCCTCAAAGCTTTCGCCAGAAACGCTCACGTTTGGAGCTTTAGGGCTAACTCTAGATTTATCGGAGAATAAACATTCATTAGTGGAGTTTTCAATCACTAAACTTTGTGTTCTCTGGTGAGCACGGGTTTTTAAATCATCGGGAATATTAGGAAATTAAAAAAATTCTGTATGAAAAAGCTTAAGACTACTACAAACAAAATAATTGTATTAATTTTATTGTCACCAGTTTTTATCTATATTATAACTTTTTGGTATTTTGAGTCCGATCCTGATATTGTCGATTCTTAACGGAAATGAAGTTACACGTTCTGAACGTAAGTTTGTCACCAAATCCCGAATACCCTTTCTATAGTTTATTCCTTCCTGACATCACAAACCGAAAGACACATACAAGAGAAAACATTTTAGAATCGTCTAATTACTTATAACGTTTATTATAACGACATGTGGATTACGTTTAACAGCCTTTATTATTCGAATATGTGAGTAGTTAGGCAGGCAATGATTTTAGTCTATACCAGAGAAGAAAGAGATCATATTAAAATCATAAAACAAAAAAGAAAGAAACGAGAACGAATGATAAAAGGAATAATTGAATAAATTAGCAAGGAATGATATATAAGGAAACAAAGGAAAAAACAATTAAAATAATGAAATGATCAAAGGAATAAACAAGGGAAGCAGAAAGGAAAGGAATAAATCAATAAAGTAAGAGAAATTAGAATGGGAGAATTGAAGAAGAAAAAAAAATTGAGAACACAAAGAAAGATGCAAAGAAGGAAGCGAAGGAAATCCAAGATATGAAAAAAGAAAAGGAGAAACAAGGAAGGAAATAAAGAAAGGAGGAAGGAAGAAAAGAAGGAAGGAAAGAAGGAATAATATAAAGAAGGAAGAAGAGGAAAAGTTTATGGAAGGAAAAGAAAGAAAGGGAAGAATAAGACATTGAGAAAACAGTGGATATTAGGGATTTTATCTTTTCTCTTAATTTCAATGCAAATGTGGATAAAAACTAATACACTTTTGAAAATTATTAACTGAATAAATCAAACAGTTTTCAACTAGAGATTTATGTACTTAGATGTCAATAAAAATACGATTGGTATGATTGTTTGGTTACCACATTGCAATAGTAGAGAATATTATCATATTCAATAATCAATTACGAGATATACTATCAATCAATCTTAATATCTGGACTGTTTGATGTATGATCTACATCTTGACCACAACCAATTTCCTCGTTATCTCACAATCTCATGCAAATATATTGCAAATTGAAAGTTGTATACTTTATAACTCGATCTGTCGATGATATAACGTTCAGTAACGATGGTTTCTCAGTGGTTTTTTGAAAAATACCAATCTAAGCATTACAACTGTTAATCGTATTGTAGACATGCGTAATACAAATTAAGATCCTAAAAGCCAATGAAAAAGAAGAAGAAGCTTAAAATTTACTAGTTTGTACCAAGGTCAATGTGAAGCTTATATTTTTCTATCTATTCGTATTTTATACTTTACCAGATCTGTTGAAAAAACTAGGAGGCAAATTTTTCACCCTTCACAACATTCCGCATACTTGGTAATATCGCTGTTGCCACATGGAATACTACAGTTTAGTTAATTGTGATAATAGCGAGTACTTGTTAAGTTGGGATGAGTCAAAAATAGAAAAGGTTTCTGCTATCCCGGCATATTTGGTATGAACTTCCACCTTAAGGCGGAATTCTAATTTTGAATTCATAGTTTCGCTGGCGGATAGTGATGAGCAAAATTGGTCTTGGTCTTGCGAAAAAGTAAGACCAAGACCGAGACCAAAACCATTCTTCGACTAGCAAGACCAAGACAGAATGAACAAGAACAAGAACAAGACTAATACCAAGACCGACTATGCAAGACCAAGACTAAATACGCAGGACTCAACCAAAAATTATTTTTCACACACACACTTTTTTTAATTCAAAGATAGTAAATTTTGGTTCAAAAATGTTTGTTGCATAAAAATAAAATGTTTACAAAATGTTTTGAAAGATGGTCGTTAAGAAATTATGGCAAGACCAAGACTAAAACCAAGACCAAACAAAATACAGCAAAACCAAGACCGAGACCAGACAGATTTGAGCAAGACCAAGACCAAGACTGAATAAGCAAGACTAAGACCAAGACCGAGACTGTTCAAATCTTGGTCTTGGTCTTGCTTTGCTCATCACTACCGGCGGACCTCTAGTCAAACTGTTTATTCTTTTTTCTTATTCTTTTGGGAATCAAATTACAATAATGTTTTTTATTTTTTATTTCGACGTTTCGGTAGCGTTCCAGCTACCGTTGTCAAGATTAACTAGTAATAAAATAAAAATTAAAAATAAAATAATAAAATAAAATAATTTTTGGTCCCTATCTGACACAACGAAAAAATATGACAACTAGACAATCAATAATATTTTGAAGTTTAGGACTACAAAACTTTGTTGTCAAATTTTATTAAGGTCCATTCATAGTAGATCACACCTCTGGTAAAATGTGAAATAAAATATTTTATTTTATGACATTCTAACGATATGACAGTCTACTAGAAATGGAATCCAGTGAAGTGCACGTTCCAGGAACGGTTTTTATTGGGATAGCGCTTTTTTAGCTTATTTGGAAATGTTGTTAATAAAACGCGTTTGTTGTTACTTTTTTTTGTATGATCATTTTTGTTTTCAAAACATGTATAACTTAGTTTGGTGATTTTGTGTATTGAAGTGTGTATCGATTAACAACTATTCCAATGATAAATCATAAGAAAACCTGGATAAAAACTTATGATGCTATCCTGATAACGCAGGTAATTGATTATTGGAAATTTCTCTTTCTAACATTGGTAACCAAATTTGACTACATTCGGCTGAAATACTAGCTACACATTTATCTGCATTTAGTTGCATCAAAGCACTTTCTTTGATTTTTCGTCTTTTATTATTGGGCTCTTTCAATATTATTTTTGTCGAATCCCATTGAATTTTATGCCCCTCTTCCCAAGCATGTTTACAAATACCTGACTTAAAGAATTCCCTATCTTTGATGTATTTTTTATGTTCACTTATTTGGACTTTCAATGGTCTAGATGTTTCACCTAAATAGAATTTGTCGCATTCACAAGATATCTGATATATGCAATTTTTTTAAGATTTTTTGGTTCCGTTTTTGTTAAGATAGATCTCAAAGTATTGGTAGATTTAAAGCTGGTTCGAATGTTAAATTGATTGCCAATTTTCTTAATTCTTTCTGACAAACCCCTAACATACGGTATTGTCAAGTTTTTAAAAATTATGTTAGCTGAATTATTAATATTATTGTTATTCTTATGGGGTATTAACAATGAGCCTTTCTCTATATTCTTGATTTCTTTATTTACAAATTCTGCCGGGTATATATTGGCATTTAAAACATTTTTCAGTAGAGTTTTCTACTTTGTGAAATGATTATCATTAGAACAATTGATTCTGGCCCTATCGTATAAAGATTTTACTACCCCTTTTTTAACGCTTATAGTTAATCTTGACAACGGTAGCTGGAACGCTACCGAAACGTCGAAATAAAAAATAAAAAACATTATTGTGGTTTGATTCCCAAAAGAATAAGAAAAAAGAATAAGTAATGCCACAAGGAACTTACAGAAGATATTTAAACTGTTTATATTAATACAATGTAAATATAATAAAAAAAATTGGAAAATAATAATCCCACTCCGTTTATTTTCGAAAATAATGACGCAAAAACATTTATTTGTCAATGGAGATCTAACTTTTCGAACAAATTAACCCAGCTGAGAAAGAATATCTTTCCGATTCGATGCTTGTCGGAGGAATTGTTTTTAAGTAGTCAGAGGCTAATTGAAGATTTATACCAAGATTGTCATCTTCATTCAACAAGTTTATATATTATTTCAGAAATAATATTAGAAACTTTCTCTGTTGGCACTGACTTTTTGAAACGCTGTAACTACTGCACAAAGAATAGTGTCTTAAAGCAATTTGAAGCCCCCAGTATTTTTTCAGGAAGAATAAATATTGATTTCATAATGAGTTTTCAATAACAAACCCACAGAAGACTTGGGAAGACACGATGACGTCTTCCCACGCATTTTAATTGATCTCCTGATTGACTTAATAGGCAACCTATATTTCAAGGACCTTGCGTTAATACAATATATAAGTTCATTCAAAAACCAATTTAAAAAGCCGTACACCACTAAAAGTTACCAGATTAGTTACTGAAGAGTGTGTTCGTCATGTTCCAAATATATTAAATATATACCTTGATTGGCAAATAAATAAAGCCAATTATATTCATAAGTCGATTTCTGCTCTGATCTGTAATATATTCTTGTATTTAAGCATTAAGCAGAATGTAAAACTTTTTCCTGTTTCGTATTTGGAATTTCCAATTCAAATTTAAATATTCGAGCAATATTTAACTGAATGCATTAAAAAGAAAGTCAATAAGTTAATTTGTAAAAATATTCTACAATTTGCAATTTACAACAACGATATCGTTTTGAATGGGAGTAAAAGCACAATCCCAAGCGAAGAGCTGGTACTCGAAGTAGAAGGATATTGCAGATATTCAATACAATTGCTTACTGATGTTTTTAAATAAGCAGTTTCAACGAAATAAAATGGAGACTGAGTGAAAATTTTAAAATAATAAGAGCGGATGCGATGACACAAATAAGTCAATTTATCTGTCTGAACTATCAAAAGTGGATGTCGATGCTAAAAGGTGTTGTGTGAAGCTGGACGGAATCTGACCCAGAGGTCTAAAGCATTACCAACTTAAATTCAAATTACTCTTCCTGGTTTTTGAATGAGGTAAAGTAGAGCCAAATAAAAAAAAGCTATCATTTTGAATTTACTGACTTCCTTTAGATAAATGAACGTCATAATTCATGACGAATGTCAGGCAGTGACGAGGCGAATACATGCAAAACAATGCACACATGAGGAACGGGAACGTTTTTGTTTAGAGGCTTCGTTATACTGACTGGTTTGGAAAATAGATGTTTCCAGTAGTGACAAAGATATGTTGGGTGTGGTGAACTTGGCTAATGAGGAGCTTCTGCAGTATGCAACGGACGCGTCTCCTGCTGTACGCCTCGAGATACGCCACGTCGTCTCTGATTACATAGAAAAGAAGAAAGAGAAACATAAGTTCTTGCTACGTCCTCGCCAAACGTCCGCTCAAGAACCAAGATGAATAGACCAGCAGCTTGGGTGTGGTGAACTTGGCTAATGAGGAGCTTCTGCAGTATGCAACGGACGCGTCTCCTGCTGTACGCCTCGAGATACGCCACGTCGTCTCTGATTACATAGAAAAGACGAAAGAGAAACATAAGTCCTTGCTACGTCCTCGCCAAACGTCCGCTCAAGAACCAAGATGAATAGACCAGCTGGTTCCAAAGAAATCAAGATCATTGAAAAACGAAAGAGCAAATGGCCGATTGGAAGAAACAGGAACTACCGTTGGAGCTGGTCTCACTCGATTGTTTTTTTTCCAAATACAGTGGGAGTTTTGAATATGGAACGCGTCAATTATCTCGGAAACGTATCTCACGATTTTATAGACGAGTCTTGATTAAGATGGTGATTACATTGTTGTCTGATCTTTCGTTTTTCCGGAATAATAATGAACTTTTATTTCATCTGAACCACCTTGTATATTGTTTGCCTTTTTAATTTCTCAATATGAATATTTTTCTTGTAATGTTCTCTATGTTAAAAATTACATTTACATTGTTGCTATAAAAAAGTCAACCATTTATCAAAATATATGTAAACAATTACATTATTTATTGAGACACTGTTAAAAATACATTCTTTCAGATTAAATCCGGCAAAAATGCAGTATAATTTAAAATATGAATGTTGACCGGCGAGCGTATAGACGAAGACAACAAACTGGTTTTTTCTTGTGATATTTTCGGATATGTAGCGAAGGTCGACTTGAAATAGTTGAGTTGAAATTGCACTGACCTACGATATATTTATCAAGTCTGACAACTTTTTGCGATATGAAGATGCGTATTTATGTTGTAATGGATAAGAATATCAATTAATAAGCCGACTACGCTTCGTGATAATGAAAATTTAGCCACAAGCGAAAGCAGAAATGAATAATCTTTTAATTTAAAAAACTAAAAGGATTGTGCTCAACTATCTGTCTCATATCCTACATTTGTCATATATATAAGATCCTGCTCTTTCTTTTATTGATCATCTTCGTCCGTGGCTAGTGCTTAAATCTTCAACAAACATATTTTCTTATTTATTTCTATCCCTTCTTTTTGATCAATTATTCGTATGGTTTCATTTTCACTAGATAAGTGTAGCAACTACGCCTTTCTCATTCTCATCTTTATTGTTTGTTCTATGCTTAAGTCCTTTCTATAGTTTATTTCGTTCCAGACATCACGAGCCAAAAAACACTAAGAAGAGAAAACATTTAAGAATCATCTGACTTTTATATTAAATGTGTCCCTCTCTATTCAATCTGCTGTCTCTTATAATTTTTTCTAATGCAAGGTTGAATAGTAATGTTGACAAGGGGTCACCTTGCTTCAGACCTGTTCCTATTTCAAAACATTCTGAGCCTTCATCTCTGATCTGTACACTACTAGTAGTTTTGATAAGAGTCATCTTCACAAGATTCACCAATTTTCTTGGGATCTCGAACTCATTCAAAGCCTTTAACAGGTTATTTCTGGAGATAGAATCATATGCCTGCTTAAAATCAAGGAAAAGTACTAGTACTGGTATTTTGTACTCATAGCATGATGTTAAAATTTCCTTCATTGTAAATATCTGATCTGTTATCATCAATTTATTTGTTATGCGGACGATATGGCCATAATTTCAAGAACAGAGAAGGATTTGGGTGAAATAACAAATAATTTAATAGAAGCGGCCGCTAAAATGGGACGATAAACGAACGGAAAAGTAAGCTGATGAGACTCGGAAACCAGACAACAAATGACAAATTCAGAGTAAAAACCCAAGGAGCAATCATCGAATTTGAATATGTGGAAGAGTTTATATATCTAGGAGCCCTGTTAAATAGTAATTGTAGAGAAGAAAAGGAAATTAAAAATAGAATCATAAAAGCTATCAAAAGTGCAGGAGCAATAAATCACCTAGTCCGGTCAAAGCATCTGTCAAGGAAATCATAACTAAGATTGTACAGTACTATATTTTAAACAAAAAACAGAGAAAGTGTAATTAGATGGGAAAGGGAAATGTTAAGAAGAATTCTGGGAGAAAAAAAAGTAGAAGGGGCGTACATGAGCAGGACTAACCAAGAATTATATAACATTTATCGTGAACCCCAAATAGATGCAAACCAAGGAAAAGATGGAGGGAAGTTGTACCAGAAGACCTGAAAGAAAAGAATTTGAACCAATGGAGAGAAAAGGCCAAAGATGGAAAAGTATGAAGAGGAATTACAAAGCTATGGGCCTAAAAGGCCTGTTTAAAAGCTATATTATAATTACTGACATTTATTATAACGATAGCTACGTAGATTACTTCCAACAGTCTTGAGAAAGTTTGCAGTTTTTCAGGTCTTCCAAGCTTGTAAATGATGTACTTCCTTTTCTGGTTCACCAGAAAATGTACATTGCTATCTTATCACGTCATGATAGCCTTAGTCTTGGCCTTAGCAATTGTTACCAATTTTTCTGCCTGCCTCAGTTCTTGCCAGTCATTTTGCAATTCCCTCATTACCCTTATTTGTAGATACTACTCAACGTGGTTACTTTATTAAACAAAATATTCAGGTTCCGACGCCTTGACAATTTTCTTTTCCCTTTCCATTATTTCCTTGAAGAGTTTCATTTTCTGGTCCGAAGTTAACCAATAAAGTAGACTTAGCTCACAGTTGAATGCTTTTAAAGCAATCATTTGCACTTAGAAGGGTGGGGATTGGTTCCTAGTGTCTTTGGCAGCTTGTAGCTAGACTTTGTTATTTCTCTGGTGATATTTGACCCAATAGATACAGATCAGTGGATGGGAAATAGTAGCTCCTTTGATGGTCTAGTTTTCTTAGTGAACCATCTACTGACTAGGTCATAGTCTCTAATCAAATCTTCTCTATGATTATTCCGCTGCCTACTCTGTAGGGGATCATTGTGGTCTTATCAGTGAATAGTCAATAGTATTTTCACTGTGTTGGAAAATATTGATTATAATTTGGAAATTGAAAGAAAACGAAAAAAACTATATAGAAACAAAAATAGTACAATGTAAATTCCAAGTTGGCTATACCCATTTTTCATAGTCACGAAATATTTTGGCAACAATAGCCTGTTTTCAATCCAGTTCTGATGTTATAGTGGTATGTTTTGCTAGTAAGAAGGAACATATCGTGTTCCTCATTTGCCTATACACTCCTGCTGATATCTTTTCCCTAGTATATGACCTGTCTGTGTACAAGGTAACGTACAATTGACCTTGCCAATCGTCATGTGTAGTGATCTAGGTCTTTTGATGCTCTAGTTAGTTTTGAGCCATCCTTGTTTCTCCCATTATCACGAAATGTTGTGGTGGCATATAGACACTGCAGATAGAGGCAACAAGCCATAGGGCGCTGTGAAAATGGGAATTTTCGTCTGAACTCCGGGGAGAGAGAAAAAGACGGACGATCAGAGGTTTTTCTGTATTTGTCTTTGTTCAGTGAATATGTTCTCCGGTCTCATACTATCAAAACTCATGTAAAATATGTGTTCATCTAGTATTGTCCCAGTAATTTCAGTGTGTCCTTCTCGAACATTGTTCGGGGACTATAAGTCTGCCGATTTCAGCCTAAGAATTGCCATAATCGCCTCCACCCTTACAAAAAGTTCCAAAGGAGGAAGTCCAACAAGGGCTTCCATTGATACCGACACTGTGCTGTTCACTTAGTTAGAACATAAAACAGACAGACAGTCTTGTCACTCATTAGAAAATGCGACGGAAGTCGCCATTTGCAACACCCTAATTTTGACCCATTTGTGAAGTTGACGTTTACTGACGTATATTGTAGGAACGTTTTTTTTACATCATTTATTCACTATTAGTTGAATGACGTCAGTCTCCGCTGCAACGACATGTTGGAGTTATCAGTGGCACATAAAAAAACGCAGCTGTTATTTAAATTATCTGACCTCTGACAATCTATTTCTAAGTTCATTGTTGTTATTAGCAGCTCATCTGATAGTTCCACTTGAATTTTTTTCCTGACGCTGTTAATAGCGCCGTCAATACCTTGTTACCACATTTTAAATTTATTTCTATTAATTCGTCCATTTCTTTGACTGCTTAAAAAAATCGTTAATTTTTTGAGGTTAAGCTGTCATTTAGTTATCCACCACCTCGATACAACGGTGGAGTGGTTTGCAATTTTGGTTGATGCAACAGTAATAAATGAATGCGTCATTTCTTCAATCTACAATCCACCAATGAGTATAAAAACGCAGTAGGTCGATTGGTGGATCTACCGGTGAATAAAAGAACATGCCTTGTTTATGTAGTTTTTTTGGTGAAAATAAGTTTAAACGAAAGTATTATCAGAAATATTATTCTATATTCGTATTTTCATTGCTCCTAGACAATATTGTTTGTATGGGACATAGGACAGCTTATAGTTTTATATTTATTACATTTCAATAAGCAACAATTATTTTAAAGTTCACATATCCCATACCCTATACAAACAGTACGCCACTGTCAAAACGGAAACGACTATTCGCCATTTGCAACCTCCTATTTGGACGCAAAATTATTTGGTAAATGCTCATTCCTGTCTGTTTTATGTTCTAAGGCTGCTGCTGCCCCAGTAATACCAATGAGGGCTTGTCTTTGGATTGCAGTTAATATGTTCACTGCTGAGGACACTTCTGTCCTCCTCTACCAGACCATTGTTCCATAGGTGATCGTTGGTCTTATCACAGTTGTGTAAAGCCTGTGAAGCACCTTAGGTCGTAGTCCCCAGGTTTTGTCCATTACTCTTCTGCATTGACAGAAAAGCCTAGTCGCCCTGGTAGTAATAGTTTCCGGATGTGTCTTTCAACACAGTTTGGAATCAAGGGTCACTCCCAGATATTTCACTTACTTGGATATTTCTAATTCTTCTCCGAACAGCATAACTTTGACCTGTGGAAGAACTCTTCTATTCGTAAAAGCAACTAGTTTTTTTTGGATTAACTGAAAGGTCCTCTTTAAGGAACCATTCCTCCACAATTCGTAGTGCTTCTTGCATGACATTCATGATTACCTGTGATTGGTGACAATCACTATATGTCGTCCGCAAAGCCCTGAGTCCATATGCCTTGAAGGCATCTAAAGGAGTTTGAGGTGACACATGACAATTTTTGTATATTATAGTTTTAATATTTTTCGTTGTAGGGTTTGGATTTAAAACAATTTCTAAGTCTCGATCTTGTTAAATGTGAAATGAGAAACACAAAATGCTCCTTTTTACTAGGAGAACATACCTCTGTATTTCAGGCAGATATTTATGCTATCCTAGAATGGGTCAGAATTAACAAATATAGGACTGACACTCATAAGATAAACATACTAACTGACAGCCAGGCAGCCCTTGCAGCTTTAAACAGCCGCAAGGTAACATCCAGAATTGTAGAAGAATGCCAGAAAGAACTGAATGACGCTTTTAGAGAAAGACAGCCTAAATCTCCTACTTTCTACCGTTTCCCTACATGCTGACGTGCTGACGGTTGCCTCTATCTGTAGTATCTCTATGACTGGTAGAAGGTCATATAAGGAGCGGGTAGACAGACAACACGGCTCTTTCAACTGCGCATGACTCAAGACTTTGCCAAATTTAGTAGTAACATAACAATATTGAAATAAATATGTAAATATCAGAAATATAAAACTAAAAAAAAACAAGAAAACCCAGGCCCAAACCCGGTTGATCAAAGTGTAAATATAGAAATATCCGAAAATAAGAAGAAAAACTAAAAAAAAAAAAAAAAAACCCTGCACCTAACCGGGTTTCGAACCTACGACCTCTGAGTTGTAGGCTCAATACCCTACCAACTGCGCTAATCAGCTCACATTCAGTCACATCGAATAGAAGGTTAAGGCTGCTTGGACGCATGCGCACCTCAACTACTAAAATTGACGTGGTGGGTGGAATATGTAGTTTTCACATCTTGAGCAAGTCTTGAGTCATGCGCAGTTGAAAGAGCCGTGTTGTATGTTTACCCGCTCCTGTCATATAAGGGTTCTAGTGCTGCTGTTGGCGTGCTTTTTATGTACCTACTCTGAAATGAAGAGACAAAAAAAAATAGTTAGAACCAAATTCACAGTATTCCATAATATCCATTTTTAATTATTCATTTAAAATATTTTCAGTCTATTTAATTTTTTCCTGGTTTTATCAGACTTAAAAACCCCCTTTATTCTCCGTTGAGCTTACAGAGATACGCCGATGTGCTTCATTATGTCTATATCCGTCTTATACAATAAATAATTAAGGCAGGTCAGTAAACAACAAAAGCAAATAGCGTTTTTTTACAGTCAACTACATACTAATTTAATGTAAGAAGGCCGCTGAATTGACTGCTTAAAACTTCTTTGTTTTTTGGACATTCAAGCTTATGTCATCCGCATCAGCAATTTGCTTGTTTTTTAGTTCAAGCTGTTTATGTTTTCGTTCATTTTGTTTTCTGATTTATTTGAACACCATGCCTTTTCAGTTCCTGGTCATTTTGTTTTTGTTTATTAAGTTTTATTTCATCGCTAGGGGGAAACTCCTTTCGCTTTTTTTTCTTTATTAAATTGTTTACTAATTACTATAATTATTAGCAGAGCCGGCTTTGTCAATATTGCTTTTCTAGGTTAAACAGCTTATGACTTTGATCTGTCATTCACCGCTATTGGATCCAGATAAATTTAGATTTAAAACTGACAAAAACGGATATCGTGGCTGATGGTATCTGTTTATCTATTTGCTCTCTCATTTAACAATTAATACGCCATTGCATTTGGGCATTATTTCTATTAATTGAGTAATTTGTTGTATTTTTCTTTTGAAATAGCGAATTAAATATTGAGAAATACAAGCTCTGATTTCCATTACAACTTTAAGAAAAAATTGTCGAATATTTAAAATTAATAGAAACATATTTTAAAAATTAATGTCACACGTGACTTATCGATTCATATTTTAATAGAACCGTCTAATTATGAACATTAGCAAATTTACACAGGGGGTTTTTGATTGGTAGGTCATGTAAATGAAGTCAAAAATGTCGTGACTTAAAATACGGAACTGACTAGCCCCCCCGGATGCCTATAGCTTTCGTAAAACCACGCCTAATTTCTGCCCAGAAACTGTTAAAATAGTTAAAAAAGCAAAATTTGTGGAGTTTTTTCGTGCCACGCTTGTCTATACATATTAAATATGACAAACTTAAATTAAATGATAATTAGTCTATATCTTTTTAAAATGTAAGTGAAGCGTTCGATATTTTGTATTTCAAAAACCCTTTCATTTAAATTATGAATACTATTCACGAACTGCTTTTCTATGATGAACATAGCTAATGCCGACAATCTCTCCTGTCCTATAGTATTATGCAAAAAGTCTTGATCCTATTTAATGTAGAAAAACTTCGTTCGCTTTCCACATTTGTCATTGGTAATGTACATAAAATAGTCAACAATTTTACAGTTTCCGAAAAAGTTTCCAAGAGATTGTTATTACTAATTAATTGCAGCATACATACCTATACCTGCAAAAATTGCGATGATCTTCTTTGTTCCTACTTTGCTAGTCTGTTTAATTATTAAACCTGGAAGGGGACGACCACTTTCCTTTAGTTTTAATAGTTTTTCAAAATTTAGTTCACTTTTAGTTCTCAACTTTTAAACCATTTGCACCACACATGATAAAAAAGTAATACCTGGAATACTACAGTCTTGTTAATTGTGATAATAGCGAGTACTTGTTGAGTTGCGAAGGGTTAAAAATAGGGATTGCAGTCTCGGAAGGTTTTTGCTATTCCAGGATATTTGATATTTGATTTGATATTTGAAGTTCCACCTCGAAGCGGGATTCTAATCTTGAATCAGAAATAATATTAGAAAGTTTCTCTATTGGCACTGATTTTTTGAAGCGCTGTAACTGCGCGAACTATAGTGTCTTGACTTGTCTTAAAGTAATTTGGAGCTCCCAGAAGACAGACATGATAAAAGGCGTAGAATGAACATAAAATAATTGAAACACAAGCCCCCAAAAAAAAATTAGTCAAAAATTAAAATAATAACAATAACAATTTATCACGTCAAAACACAGCTCATTATTCTCATTATTTCGCTTCAAATGCACTCACTCCTTTATCAAAATATAGCGCGGCCTGCCAACCCATCACTCATATCTTTTCTAATTGTCAAATAATCAGCCGATTCAGTCAATTCATCGTCTATATTATCCCGGGCTGTTGACCCAGCACATGTAAGCTGCAAAGTGTGAGATTGTAATTATAGGTTTGTTCGAGCAAGCTAGAATCAGTTCGAAATTATACAACGCATGAGGGTCTGCAAAGTACTGTACGCAGAGACTCTGAACTGATAATGGATTAACAAAAGGTTTGTTCGAACAAGCTTGACAATCAGTTCGGAATTTCACTACGCAAACTCAGTAAAATTCCAAACTGATTCTCAAGCTTGTTCGAACAAACCTAAAGTATTATGTTCGAACAAACAAGAACTATTTTGAATCGGTTCAAAAACGGTGAAAACAGCTCTTGGTTCAATTGAGAATTGAAATGTATAGCATGTTTGGTCATGCGCTGTTGAATTTGCGTCCCAACTTTCAGCATAATATGATTATATCTTTTTTTTCTAAGGAGCCGTCCCTTCGCCGGTACCACCTCAGCCTCCTGGGCTTATTGTGGATACTCCTAGTGTTATGACTACAACCTATTCAGCCAATCCGTTCCCTGTATTAGCTCATACAGGTTCTTTGCTGGTTGGTCGTAGAAGTCTTCTGGAGTCATTTGGGTTCTGCCATACAGTTTCTGCCTTCTGTGGTCCAACGACTCACAGTTGCATAGTATATGCAGAGCTGTTTCGGTACCCTTTTTTGCATTTTCTGCATGTAAGGTCTCCGTTATACAGCCCTATTTTGTTTAGGTGCTCCTTTGTGGGAAAGTGTCCCGTAAGTAGCCCAGTTATGGTGCGTAGTTTGTTCCTGCTCATTGAGAGCAACTCTTTCGCTACTTTTTCTGATGGTTCTTTTATGAATTTCTTCCCATGTATTTGCCTGGTCGTATTTTTCCAGTGTTTATTGTGTTGTTCTTTCAACCACCCTTTTAACCAGCGAGCTCGTCAGCTTTTTCATTGCCTGCGATTCCTTCATGACCTGGGACCCACTCCAGTGTTACACTGTTCCGAGTCGCCAGTCTTCTAAGTTCTTCGCCGCATTCCCATACTAGCCGAGATGTCACCCTATAGCTCTGAAGTGCTTCAAGGGCGGCTTGACTGTCACTGTAAATCCTGATCTGCCTGTTGTTGTATCCTCTCATATTATTAGCCCTTGCACATTCCAGTATTACATAGACCTCTGCTTGAAATAGAGAAGCGTATTTGCCAAGCAAGACGATTCCTTCATATTTGCTCGTCTTGCTGTATATGCCCGCTCCGGTGCCGAGCTCATTTTTCGTTCTCTTCCTCAAGCTCCTTTCGATCTTTGATGACAATCTCGAAGTTCTTGCGAAAGATATATTTGGTGTTCATGTGGTCTGTTGGCATTTTGAAAATGTCATCATCCACATGCCTTATCTCTGTGTGTCCTCTCCCATGTGCCACGTCATGGTCTGATGCTTTTTCCAGTCGGGTTAGTGCTGCCTTTGCTTCGCACATGTTTATATCTTACTTTAATTAAGAATCGCTATAACAGTAACAGTAACAAATCAAAATGGATATTATAAATGACGACATTAGTAATTTAAGTAATTTCTGTAGTTCAGCGTCATCCTATGCAGAAGATGACTACGAATGTACAAAACTACTAGTGTTCGAACAAATTTCTGAACCATAACAGAATTGATTCAAAGTTGATACTTTTTCGACGCATGCGTGTATAATAATTCCTAACTGATTCGGGAATCGTCCGTGAACTATTAGTTCGAACAAACCTCATCAATATTAATCTCATATTAATAAATTCTTTTTGAAAACTAAACTTCTTTTGTACTTTTCATCAATATTCCATGTATGTATTTCATACGATCCACTATTTAACCAGCCTGTAGTTTTTTTGTACCAAACTTAATTATTTATCTGTAAATTTGTTTAGCAATACTACAATCTGCCACCTACTAAATTTAATTTCAGTTCCAGGAGTTATTTTGAGGTTACCTCTGAAAGTATTATTATTGTTTTTACCTACGAGCCCCCCTGTAATCAGTCAATAACACACAGTCGGTATCAATGTAATGACAGCTATTACGCACTGTAAAAAAAACGCACAGCTGTAAAGTAAATCGCACGGCTTCCCTAGCAACATCTTAGCAACTGTCAATAGACGTCTCCATTTTATTCAAAATTCACTATTTGAAAACATTAGATATGGCCACGCTTAACTGTGAAACGCACAAAGGGCTATGTATATGTATTGATTATAATTGAAAAGTGGACTTTCGATTATCAACAATATAATAATAATGATTAAACGTTAGTTCTTTACTGTGCTTCTTTCATTGGTAATAGAGAATAGAGATGGAGTTTACCAAGCACCTCTAATTATGTAACTGTTATTTCTTATGCTTCTTATGAAAAATACAAGTACAAGTAGGTCGTAGGTAAAGTATAGTACGTAACTCGTGTTGTAGAGCATTTTACGCACTCACGGAATTACGCACTCGCCGCTACGCGGCATCGTGCGTAACTTTTCCATTCGTGCGTAAAATGCTCCTTACCACACACGTTACGTAATATACTATTAATAGTATGTTACAGGAAAAAATTATTGAAAACCCTTAATACTAGATGTACCCAATTACTTAAAGGAAACTGAAATCATTAAAATAATCAAAGTAAATTTTTCGGATCATATTGTCGAATCGATAATATTAGCGTCCCGATATATCAAACCACTAGCCTCGTATAATTTTACCGTCTACCACCATCTATTTTATAATTCCCATACTAATTTTAAATGTGTTTAACGTGTAATTTTCTTGTAGCACAGTATTTACTAGGCAGGAACAACAATCTTAGTCAAAGTAGTAGTAGTTGACCCTCGGGCACAGAATGGGTAGGCAGAGGTAGGCAGCTGTTCCCTTTAGCTGGCTGTGTTGCTGACGATCTAAACATCAATCGACGATAGTGTTTCAGCATGAGCGTCTACTACAGAGGGCAGGAATATTCAAATATTTTACGATTCACGATATTAAAAATGGAAGATAGAAGGATATTAGGAACAGTAGATTTCGAATATAGTAATGAATGAATTTGTAGCTCAAAAAGCTTTTATAGATATTATAAAATCTATAAAAATATCCAAAAGTGCAGAAAAAATATTATCTACTAAATGGTTATGATCCTCTTCCAGTTCCAATCTTCAGGTACCAGATTGAATAAATTTATTGACCACGAAAAGAAATGCATTTTTGCATTTTATGGAACCAATATTGGAAGCAATCATTCCACTTGCTCAGAATAGAGTTTTTGAACGTTTTTTTCCTTTTTGGTAGCTGTTCTTATGCCGAGAGCACTGCAGTCTGTTGCATTATTGTACATTATTGTATTGTACATTTATTCCATGCATCCTCCCAGCCATTCCCATTACCGTATTGTATTGTCATAAGTCCTTGACAAGTGTACAAAGTTGATCAAAAGTGGATCAAAATCAAGTCCAAAATGGCTCAAGGACTCTGAAGGTAGAGCCTCTTACATAATTCGCCGAAGGGAGCGCCACGGGTCAGATGAATATTTTTAGGTAGGTTATCTATGGGGAGGGATGCATACAAGTAGCTTGTATTTAGCATATTTATTATAGTATAATATTAAGTTTAAATAAGTTTATTAAATTCGCCTCTCGTTAAATAAAAATATATATAGAAAGTGATATTAAATCCCAATGAAACTAAAAGAAGTTTCCTTCTTTCTTTGCCATGGTACCTGAAGTCAAGAAGGAGTATTATAAGAATTGGGAATAGGTTAACCTACACCAGACACGTTTCTTATTTTCTTATTGAAAATTGATATTAAAGTACAGACCAAGTTTCATTTCCTCCCATTTCAAAACGCTTAAGAACATCTCTGGAATATTTGAAATTAAAGGGTGTGGTTAACATTGTACCTTTTGTTTCAGTTAAACTCCTGATACGATATTGTTACGAAGTTGTTAGAGGCTTAATCTAAAGATAGAGGTATTTCACTAAAGTTTGTCGGACTTTATAACGCAGTTAAATAAAATTATTAGGATCAATATTTTATATTATGCAAATCATGTTAATGTATAACGGTCGCTATCATGCAGTGAACTGGGATGTGTTTCTAATGTCTTTAAATTTCTTACTTCCACCTGTTCCTTTTATAAGTGTATTTGTTCAACCTTTCTATTTCAACTTCTAGTTGATAAACTTCACATTCATCTATTCCCCATCTGGTATCAAAATGTTTCTATTCTTCTGCAATCCACAAATAACCAATTTTTGTTTTTTTGCAGGCGTTGTCCTGCAAAAACAAAACACCTTTGGATAGCTTTCCGCGTCTAATTTTTTTCCCGTAGAGTGGTCAGTAATGTCTAATAGTAATCTCTGGTTATTGTTCTACCCTTATCCAAAAAATTAATCATGATTACTCCATGGCAATCCCAGAAAACTGAAGCAGAAACTTTTCCAGCAGATTTTTGGACACGAAACTTCTTAGGTCTTGGAGAGGACGAAGGACATTGATCACCAAGGGTATTATTAAGCATATCTTCGTAAATCTGCTTACCTCTTAACCCTTTTAAATACAGGTACTTGATTATGGCTCGATTCTCCAATTTTTCGATCTTTACAATTTCCGTGGATATCGTTTTTCTTTTAATTTATTGCGTAACTCTGGTTTACGTTTTTTGAAGAAATATACCAAGAAATCTTATTCAGTGCTGCATCCACAGACCGCTCTTACGTAGATACAGAAATTATTAGGTGAATATGGACAGTCTCTTCAATCCTCCAGCCTTTCAATAATCCCAGTTCTAAGACCAGAATCCATTCTATGATTCATGGTTCTTACATCAATAACGTTCATACCCACTGCTCTCTGAGGTTAAGTAAGTATTGTCTGGTCAGAGCAGTCTCAGCAGTCACAGAAAGCGGAATATATTGCCGTCAAACATTGATTTTGTTTACCAAATATTGCCTAATATACAGGAGGAGTTATTTTTGCTGAATTTTGGATATTGCAGGTTCCTAAGAAAAAGTATTAGTTGCAATGTTGTCCTCTACGTATATTTCATCTGCAAAGAATCAAATTTTCGATTGGTCAGTTGTCAAAATAAATTTTTTTATGGTTCGTGTTCTAATTTTACTTTTGTTTCTCTATAATGATCATAGGAATTTTAATTTAGTCACCACCTTCACTGAATATCAAGTGAATTCTGATAACCAGTACCTATTAACTGAGAAAAGTTGAATGTTTATTTATAGTAACTAACTGCATATTTACATATTTGTATAATATCTTGTATATTAAAATAAACCATTATTAATATCTTTACCTAGTCAATTAACTGGCCGTATCGAGCTCATTAAATCAGAAATAAAACAAAACCTAATGATTCATTTCCAAGTAACAAACGTTGTCTTCTGGTTGAAAATAAATCGTTAAGGTGCGTCCACACTATGCCACTGTTTGCCAATTGGCAAAACCAATTCTATATGTAGACGCAACCGTTGGCACATGCCAAGAATCCAGCTGTGTGCCAATCAAAATCGCTGAGTGTCAGTCTTCTTCAGAGGAAGCCAACCCAAAAATGTTGGCCAACTAGCACTTGCTTTCGAATGGAGCGGACGAACGAGAAATTCATTAAATTGATAACTATAAAGCCGAAGGTAATAAGAAAATTCTTGGATTGCTTGCCAAATAACTTAGAAATGAAAACAAAACGACATGCAAATGAAGAGGATGCCAATAACAGACTGCCTAAATGAAGCTGCAACTCAATATTTCGAAATAAAGTAAAAAGCTGCAAAATATTATTACTGGTATGATGGAAGCTACCATGAAATATTGAAAAGAATGAGTGAGGCAAGACTCAAGTGATTTTAAACTAAAACAAGATTCACAAGCTTTTATTGATGCCCGAAAGGAGCAAAGAGAAATTGAAGAAATAGGAAATATATACAAACTAACAAGCAATCTAAAAAAATGATAATTAAAAAACTAAAGTGTATGGTCTGGACAAGATATTTCAAAAAACTGTTAATCAGGAGTACCTAAAGTGGAAGAAGAACGAAAAAATTCAATTCAATCGAATCGACGAAGGAATAGACATGTGAAACTATTACTGGGAATGGTAATGGCCAATCGCCTGGTCAAAGCAAAATTAACATGTAATTATTAAAGTATGGATACATCCGGATCCGAGGTAGACTATTTCAATGGATTAAAAACATATAGATTGAAGAAAAAATTCCTATGGAATAGAAAACTAGAGGTATAGTAGCTAAGCAATATGAAAGGGCTAAGCATATGTGTAAGAACTACTGAAGGTTATAGTATAACTAATGTTAATGTGATGACCTTGAATTGTATTACAAATTTTATGCAGGTTAATTTTATTCCAATATATTAATTTGAATTACATTTGAAAAGCATTATTTCACAATATTCGAATTTATCGAAAAATTTTATGCACGCCATTTGGGTGGCTTTTTCCTTCAAAGGGATTAAAAATATGGGTCATCACATTAACAATAGTTACACTATACGAAGTTGTATACCCACAACGTTAGGCAGATTATAGAGAAAACACATGGACAAGAATGGTTTTTATTTGTTTGAATCTACTTGAATCTATTGACAAAAAAATGACAACCTTCAAGTGAATAACATTAGCAATCCAGTCTAGTTCAGCCTAGTTTTGTTTTAGGAAAAATAGGGAGAAAGTGAGTGATAGTAACAATAAAATGAATATTTCAGAGCAGATAAAAAAAATTAAAATATGGAATGAAGAAAGTATTGGAAAAGTAACAAAGTCAACCTAATAAGAAAAGTTTCCAGCTCTTTCAGAAAGGTGTGAAGACTTTCATAGCACGAACGGTACATGTGAGTCAACATTATTTTTTCTGATAGATAAGGTTTTTTACTCGAGATCGATTTAATGAGTATACGCTATATTTACATAAGTAGCAAATTGGTAGTAGCCACTTCCAAGTAATTACATATAATACAAGTTCAAGAATGTTGAGCAATGTGAGCTGAAGGCCGTATTCTGCATGTCGTATCAACATTATTTTGTTCTTCTCTTTTTATTTCCATTGTACTTATTTATAAACGGTTGAGTTCGTTTATTTCAATGATGTGATACAAATAACGGTGTGGAATTATCTATTACTTTAACAGGTATTAACTAGTGTGTCAATTATTCGCTAGTGCTTAAAGATTGTTTCCGTCTTTGTATTCATGATAGGAAAGTTTAACATTGCTTAGAAAATAGAGCTACTCAATATTTTTTATTATACTAAAACTCAATTATCGGTTGGTTGGATGTTGAAATTAGAAAATGAAAGGATGGGGGGACGGGGATTGAAACTATGAGCAAAAATACATGATACAATGATACACATGATTTTTCATGTATTTTTGTGGATATTTTGCGCTGTATATCTACTAGACTTGTGGAAAACGTGCTTGGAAAATATTGATCAAAATTCATCCGTATTTGATTGAACTATTACTACTTGTGTTTTTTTTTTTGGTTTTTACTGTCGCATCAATCATGTTGGTTATTAGCGACAAACATATACCTTACAAAGTTTTCAAGATATTAATTTCAGTTAAATAGTCTTTCAGTTCATGTATGTCGCAATTTTGACCTAATGCTGATTTTAATGTGTTTGGTATATTATATTTTATTCGCGCTCCATTATAAGTGGGGCATTCTATAATAATGTGCTTGACTGCTTGGAGCATGCAGCACACTCTGGTGTTCCATTCTTGCTGAATAAATGTTGATAAGTCAATTTAGTGTGTCCTATTTTTAATCTTGTTAGGAGAACTTGTTGGGAGCGCTGGCTTGTCTTCTAGGGATTCACATCAGGCTTCACTTAGCGCAACTTTGTTTTCGACTCGTACCACTGATTTTGCCACGCATCGAAAAATTTTTCTTTCGCAATAAGCTTTAAGTAACTGATGGTCATCGCGTTAACCATAGTGGCACTATCACTTTCGGCTTTTTCTTTTGCCCGTTGATCTGCCTCTTCATTACCCTGACTTCCGGGTGTGGGATAGGATTCACATGAATTTAACATCTATTTGGAATTCCTGGAGCTCGCAGAGCTCTTCCTAAATTTGTGTTGTATTTGCACGAAAAAACAAACTAAAATGCCACTTACCTCAAAAAAAGGTAGAACGTGTCGCGGGACACACGGTAGGAACTTTAGTTCCTTTTAAGCAAAAGTTATGTAATACATCTGACGTTATAGATAAACAATTTGCATATTCTTTGGTGGTTGAGTAGTAAGCACACCAGACTCTTACGCGGTTGACCCGGGTTCGATTCTCCGCGAGTAATTTTTTTTATTGTTAATTTTATTTTTAAATAATCATTCTGCTTGATATTAATAACGACAACAGGTAGACGTTTGAAATATTTAGCAGAATATTCATTATTATAGATAATGGTACGGTACCCTCCATGAGGGAGTCCGACTGGCAACATCTACTTATAACAGCATCTTATATTTAAAAAAGGAAACCGTAGCATTATACAAATTGGACATTCGTTTACCACAAAATTAAATTGGACATTCGTTTACCACAAAATTAGTGGAAACATAAAATTCAATTGTTAAATTTTTAATTTGAAGTTATATTACAGTTTATGGAAATTTTTATTTTCTAGATTTTTTCCTAAGTGGGTCGTAGAAAAAATATGCTGCTCGACTCGTGTGGATTGTCCATATCGCACTTGAACGATTGAGAACTCCGCCTACGGCGTCGTGCTCCATTATCGTTCTCGTGCGATATATCCACATATATCCATCATATCCACACTAGTTGCACAAACTACAATTTCTTTCAAAATATGCCCTTTTACATTTAAGAACTACCTGCCAAATGTCAAATCAATTTATCCATCCATTTTAAAGTTATCGAATTAAAACATTCAAGTTTTCAAAATTTCAACACCCTGTATTTCGAAAAGTAGCTAGACCCCTTAATCGCGCAAAAAAAATT
Organism: Galerucella calmariensis; assembly: GCA_910591675.1. Lineage (NCBI taxonomy): Eukaryota > Metazoa > Arthropoda > Insecta > Coleoptera > Chrysomelidae > Galerucella > Galerucella calmariensis. Next base: position 186,294 of record CAJUYG010000006.1, on the reverse strand, counting down.
ATGGAAGTAATAGTAAAAACTTATCCGAACAAATTCAAGTAGATCACTAGCACTGCGAATACCAGCTTTGCATAGATTTTCAATATAGCATCGGTGGTTCAGTGGTTAGAATGCTCGCATTGCACGCGGGCGGCCCGGGTTCGAATCCGGGCAGAAGCATATTTATTATTATGAATCGCTGCTTCGTAAACGAGAGAGAGACTAAGGAGGCACAAGCACGCAAAAGCAAGGCACATAACGAAGCAATGTAACATAACGTAGCGTAACGTAACGCGTAACGGTCAGATCTTTTGCGTCGCGACCCCTGGTCGCTCAAACATAACCTGGCGTAAAGAACTAAAGTTCCAAACTTGGTTAACGCACTTACTCGAGTAACGGTGCGAAGCTACCGTCTGTATGATTATGCCTGAACGCCTCTAAGGCTGTATTCTTTCTAGTCAAAGGTAGCGACGATATCTCTTGGAGTTACGAGAATCGAAAGGCTCAAAACAATGTGACTTTACAAGGCGATCGTAGTTTTCGCTACGGTCGTCGCACTAGCCCTGTTTCTATTTGAGATCAATTGTCGGCGGTGGGATCGATCCTTGCTGTGTCCGACGCGATCTTTTAATGGTTGAATATGGGTAACACAATTATTTCGATGTTGGAACCATGTTGGAACCAGCTGGAGCTCGGAATTGTCTGTAGGTGACGTGCGTACCTGGCATGGTGTTGTACCTGGTAGAGCAGTTTCCACGCTACGATCTTTTGAGACTCAGCATTTGGATTGGGGATTCGTCGTGTCGATTAGACGAGACACCTTGTGTTGTAGGTATTTGTGAAAAAGAGGATAAGCCGTTTATTGTTACACATCGAAGGATTCGAATTATAACCAAATTTTATGAATATTTATTTCCATACATATTTTTATCACAACAACAACAATATGACATTGTTTCAGAAAAAGTTTTTGTACAAAAAAGTTTCTCCAGATGTCGTTAGAATTCCTGGATTGTATTAGAATGTTGGAAAATAGACTTGCATAGAAAATACTTATTACTTTTACAATTGGTAAGCATTTTAGGGGGTTTCCAACGAAGTACCTTAAGTAAGGGGATGCCATTTAAATATTTGTAGGGGGGCGTAGGCTGCATAGGGGGTTTATAGGAGTCATGTCATTTCAGATCCCACTCTCTACCACAGAAAAGTTTTAAATATTTTCTTGACATCTTGACAAATATTAGAAGAGTAAGCAAATTCCACAGATTTTCAGTTGAAGCCTACCATTTTTTTGAATAGTATTGTGCTAGAACAATAAATATGTATATTGAAAAATTCTTAGCCTACTATAGAACCAAACAAAGTTTCAATGTCAAAATATTTTATTACTTTTTATTACAGCGATCCTGCAACGTCTCTAGACCTTTAAAAAAATGTTTCTTCTTGCTCTGAAAACCAGACCTCCACAGCTTTTATTACCTCCTCGCTGGAAGAAAATTTACGACCTTTTAAACTTTTTTTTCAGTTGAGGAAAGGGATGATAGTCGGACGGAGCCAAATTTGGTGAATAAGGAGGGTGTTCTAGTAATTCAAACCCCAAATCACGAATTTTTTGCATGGCAACATGAGATTTGTGTGCAGGGGCGTTATCCTGCAAAAACAAAACACCTTTGGATAGCTTTCCGCGTCTTTTCTCTCTAATTTTTCCCGTAGAGTGGTCAGTAATGTCTAATAGTAATCTCTGGTTATTGTTCTACCCTTATCCAAAAAATTCATCATGATTACTCCATGGCAATCCCAGAATACTGAAGCAAGAATTTTTCCAGCAGATTTTTGGACACGAAACTTCTTAGTTCTCGGAGAGGACGAAGGACATTGATCACCGAGGGTATTTAGCATATCTTCGTAAATCTGCTCACCTCTTAACCCTTTTAAATACAGGTACTTGATTACTTAACAATTTCCGTGGACATCGTTTATCTTTTAATTTATTGCGTAACTCTGGTTTTACTTTTTTGACGTCCAACTTCACACTGACACTTCTAATGAGTTATTGCTCGTTGCTATGGTAACGCAATATTTTGTTTATGCATGGAACTGGTCTATGCTAACTAGATATCAATACATAGAAGGAATATATTTTTACCCGAAAAATTAAATAGACATTTCCATATCAGTTATCAGCTGAAATTGATAAATATTTTTTATCCCCAATGAATGAATTTAAAAAATTTATAAAACAATTCCTCATTATATATAAATGCACTACATCAGAATGTGAATGAAGAATACAACTATCACTATCAGAATTTATACCCGCTTATTCTACAATAGAAATGGTATAATCAGTCTCATTACCACCATTACTGTCATTTTTTCCGATATTATCGTGTAAATTACGCCCCTGTAATAACATTACTTAAACCACTTCTTAGTGTATCAGAGTTCAAGGGACGACCATGGATTTGCCAAAGGCGTTTTAGGTTGTTGTAGCGATATCGTTAATCAACTATAACAGTACCGAGAACAGAGAATAAGAAAACACATAATTCTATTCTGTATAAATCTACTTATGTACGAGTACCTCTTGACCATTAAGGCGCGATACTCACTGTGCGTAACGTTACCGTCACGTCGCCGCATCGACACCGACAGGTAAAAAGCAATGAACGTTATTAGAACATCGATCTTTACAAAAGATTACTTTTACGTACTAAAAGTCGATTAATTTTGAAAGTAAGCAAACTCTTTCCGTCCGATGAAAAGTTATCCTTATGCTATCCTATATCACGTATAATTAATGACTCACACACTACCACCGATATGGAAAGCTGCCTTAGTTACTCCCATGTTTAAAAAATGCAAAAAACTTGACGCAAACAATTATGGGTCGAACATTATTGTCCCCATTGCTTGCGAGGTTATCGAATCAATTATATGTCACAAAATGTTTTATTTCCTTCTTCAACAAAATGTTTACCTCTAGAAGTTATTTACTTGATTTTGTCAAGACTTTTGACTGGGTCCAACGCGTAGATTACTACATAAGATTGAACATTATGATATCAGAGGAAGTTTTAAGACCTGGATAGCCGACTTCCTTACCTCAAGACAATTTTTTGTTCGCGTCAATACCTACTACATTTTCCCTGCTGAAACCTGTTTCAAGAGTAGATCCACAAGGATCTGTTCTGGGACCATTGCTATTTTTGTTAAATACGGCTGATCTTCCTAAGCATAGAAATAACTAGTTGTAGTTGATGTATCCTTTTCAACTTTGTTATCATCTTCGGAGGAATACAAACAAGACTGTAAAGCTTCAATGAATTTTTCATTCTCCTGGTCAAAATTGTAAACATCTACGGACTGCTCGTTGAAGACGAGGATCAGTAATATATAGATATACTTCCCAACTCCAACCTTCTGGTCCCTTCTTTCAACCCGCGGCCGAAGTGCAGGCGGGTGGAGGGAAGCTTGGCGGGTAGAGGGTGAATATACCTTGGCAGCACTGGTCGACGGAAAATTATCATACCAACCCAAAATCAAGTTCAAATCAAGTGTAGTCAGTGTGTGTCAACATGCCCGTTTCAAAATTTGCCAGAAGGCTTCTTCTCTGTGACAATTCTTATCTCAAGTATACTAATCTAAAAAATAAGAGGAGTTGTGTGCATGCGTATAACTTGCAGTGTACAATCCTTCGCTTATAAACAGCCGAAATTAACTTTTCTTCCCACAACACAACTGATTCCCTGGTGGCTAGCTTGGCGAGAATGGCGAGTCGATGATTGCTTAAGATGGTGTGGGATCGCAGTGCGGTTGGTTCCATTCAATCGCTTGGTACGGAAACAGTTCGCGGGCTGCTTGGAGGGTCGCTTGGAGGGACCCTCCAGGTAACACGCTTGCATTACGGCCGCGGCTTGACAACAAAAAACCTTTGTGCTGCCGCTTCACCTGCCAGCGTGGACATTTTCACGTTACCGGTCCTATATCTCAAAAAGTATGAACATTGGAAAATAATGTTTCGAACAAAAGTTGTAGGAAATAAATTGATCTTTAAAAATGGATGGGTGCATTTTATTGATTGATACAATATTTTAAGAGTTATCGGCCGAGATAAAATAAGCTTTCAATTAAATGGGCCATAAATTGCAAACGGTGAGTATTACAAAAAAGTTCACCAGCAACAAAAGGTGCGAAATTTTATTTTCTACAATAATGGTTTCAATGACTTTCACGCTAAAGTGCATAATTCCCGAGATATCGACCAAAAACGTTTTTTCAAGATGGCACCTGAAGCTTCACTGGAATCTGTCAGCATTTTGTAATTTTATGATCAGTAAGTGATCCTAAGCCTTAAAAAAAAATTTGGATCGGAAATTTAGTGCGAGGTTGACCAAAAAAGAGCTATTTTACTAGCGTAAAAGTAAGTTACGCTAAAATACAACTATCTACTCTACGCCACACAAACGCGATGACCGGTTGCTGGACCCTCGGACGGGCGGACGCTAGATTGTGAAGTTGTTTTGCTCGTCCTACCAGCAATTAACATTGACCTGGAGAAAAGGATAAACTTTCGCAAAATATAATGAAGGAAACACCGTTTCGTGGAATAAATATAAATTAGGAGTAGAATCAGTGGTGGAGAATTTATTAAAAGTAAAGTATATGTAAAACAATATGCATTAGAGTAGTTTTTTTATAATTTTTTGTTTGTTTGAGATCGGGTTTCGACGTCTCTGGTCATTAACTATTTCATCTAACTGGAAAATCTTCACTATAGCTAGTTTATAGTTGTTTTAGTAATATCGTTTGATGTAGAAAATCAAGTAGCTTGTTAATGTTACTAATATCATTGTTCAAATATGCTTTAATGTCATAACTGAGACCTATTGTTTGCCAGACTAACGAGCACTTAAAACATTTCACTATTACATGCTTAATAGTTAAATATACATTACATATTTCATACCTTGATTGTCTGCTGCATACCTAGCAGCATATTGCATACTGCTAGTCATTCGTGTATGTCCTAACCTAACCGTAGTATGGAAATCCCTACTTGTTCTCGTCTGTTTAAATTAGTTGGTAGTATCCATTTATTTACATTTTGTTTTATGATTTTGAGACGCATTTCGCTTCTAGACCAGATTTGTTACCACAGTATATTTACTTCTTCTTTTATATATTTCTTCACGTTCTGTTATAGTATTTGTACATTCTCTTCCACTTCTTCACCACTCGCTTCACTAGCTGCCTGATCAGCTAGTTCATTCCCTTTTATCCCACAATGACTTCACCTTCATTTTGCAGCTTTTTCACTAGGGTTTGGAATTAGTAATTGACTCATTTACATATTTCAACCCTTTGCCAAACTTCAAATAACACAGGTCTGCAAGTAAAAAACTGCATAGGTTTTTTATACATGTTCTTATATTTGATGTCATAAAACCCGAATATAAAACTATTGTATTGCTGACAGCGTATCAAGGGTGCAAAATGAGCTTAAAAGTTCACCTCATACACTCCCATATTGAATATTTCCCTGAATACTTGGGTGCCTACAATGAAGAACAGGTTGAAAGATTTAACCAGGATGTACAAGATAGCGGGGAATGTTACCAAGGAAGATGGGGTATCAGTATGTTAGCGGACTATTGTTGTATGCTTAAGCCAGAAACCAAAGAAGGAAACTAAAAACGAGTTTGGAGGAACATCAAAGAAAAGAAGACAAGGTTTAACAAGAAAAAAGAGTAAACACAAAACTATTTACTATATTCACAGCTTAACTTTGAAGTGTAATTCAATGTCCTTCGTGGGCATATACATAGCCAGGGAAGTAGTTGTTGCTTCTTAGTGAACGGTCTGTGTTTCTTGATTTTCAAAGGCTCTCTAAGGAGTTATGATAGTTCTATACTATTTCAATCAGGAAAATAATGGTCGATAGGCTTTTATAAATATTATGCAGTGAGTTTGTTGTAATAAATAGTTGATTTTTCTCATTATTGTGTTCTTATTTTGCAAAAAACTATACGTGATGAATAGTAATAGAAGTTATTGAGATCAGAGTACTTTAAATCATATTATAATTCAGCAAAAATATCTCATGCAACTGGAAAGATTTTTTTGCAGTTGTAAATAAAGTTGCTGGAAGGGGAAGTGACCATGTGAAGGTCTTGCCGTACGTATAAAATGCACTATCAACTACGATTATGTGCATAAATAGGTCCACACATTTACAAATAATTAGGGAAAATTCAAAAATATACTTCTACATTGATAACATTTTTATTTTATGTTCCGTTGTAACAGTTAATAAAGTTTCAACTTAAACTTAGCTCATGCAAACCATAATTAATCTCAAAATAAAATAATAATTCAACAAAATATTTAAAAAAAGACAATAAATACTCATTTCTATAAATATTAACTAGGTTTTTCCATGTTAAAAATGAAGTTGTCTATCTCATCCCAATCAATAGATGCCAATTCTATTAACACGCTCTTGCCGGTTTTGACTATTATAATGCTCTATGGAATTCTCGTGACACTTATTTTTTTTTTAATGATACTCCACTGGAAAGTGGTAATAAATTTTCTAAATATGTTTGATGATAATTAAAATTATTCAATACAATAGAAATGTTTTTAATTTATAAATACGCAAAGAAACAAATCAGATTATATTGTTATTATTAAAGACTAATTAAATAATTTATGAAAATAATGATAAAAGAAGCAATGGCTCCCTTCAGCTTCCTAGTTTTGAAGAATAGATTTTTTTATGAATACTAATTTCGTTAAATTTTCTAAAGTATTAAAATCAAAGATATTTTCGTAACATCGGCAACGCGGTCCATACAGCATCAGCAACTGTTTGGCGGGCGGTGCACCGGTGAAGGTCATATCAGCGATCGCATGCATATATTCCTCCCGCTGTTCGCCACCGCCGCCCCAACGTAGCAGTGCAAGCGCAATCTGCCCCATTTTATCTGAGGTGCAACTCGTGAGAGGGCGATACAGCGTCGTGCGTCATACGGCCGCCTCAGCTACTTCTACGAACAACGAACAGAGAGACTGGGAGAGTGCATAACGATGATGATGTTAGTTTTACGGGTGACTCGCACTTCTCTCACTCGATGATACTCTCGCTTTGGCACTGTGGTGTAACGATATGCGATTTTTACAGCGGCGTAACATCAGTGGGGATTCCAGAAGTGATTTGAACATTAATAATAATAGTTAATTATCCGTAGAGAGGAAACAATTTAAAATAAAATCACAAGCTGTTCACAGCAACATAAAATAGTATATCTAATCGAAAGTATCAGTATCAAATTAAAGCAGCTACGACGATTAACATTAAAAGGTTTTTCATTCTAAAAATTTTCTAGGCGTGCCGCATGCTTTTCGGAAAATTTGGGGTCTGGAACCGAAGGTGATCTAGTACCAATCTAGTACTTACCTCGGGGCATGCGGCGCACCCCGTTGCATTTAGCTTTGTACCTGTATAAGGAGCTCTGCAGATATTTACTTCCTTTTTTTTCTATAGGTACTGATGGGATTGATTATGGACCAACAGAGGAAAAAATTATTACGGAGCCTGTAGAGACTCCTAGTAAAATGTATTCAAATGATCCGGCAGATATAGAGACGTGTCTTAAGCGCAGCCAGATATCTATGAAACCCAAAACAAAACCTTCGTATGGGAAGCTTGCAGCGCCCAGCCCACCAGAAAAGCTTTTTTTTTTTTTTTTTCGGGCCGAGATGGGAAACTCATGTTCGACTGGGTC
>CAJUYG010000006.1:128342-173525 GCA_910591675.1 Galerucella calmariensis | reverse complement strand
ACATTTTTTTAGTACCTATGTTTTTTGACGTTTCGTTGTGCAATAAGTGATTTGTGAAGTATTTGTGTCTTATCGTATCTTTTTGTGTTTTTTGAGTATTTGAGATACCAAAAACGCTGTTCTATTGAGAACAATTTTCCGTGAATGTTTTAAATTTTCTGGATGTATCTAGCTTTATGCACCTTTGGAGTCTAGAATCTTTTGGAACAAAATTTTATGCACAAACATTTTCTGAAGTTCCTGCTTTATGCAAAATTTGGATTCGGATATGGTTGTAGCATTCCCTTATCGTTAGTATATTGAGAAATTATCTTTGTTTGCTTGGTAGCACTTTTATTCTCAATATATGATTTATCTTAGTCCCTTTATCTTTTGACACGAGTACAAATAACACATTGTTTTTTTTTGCACAACGAAATAACAAAAAATTATCTTTACCTTAGTATTGAATGATACATAGAAAAACATTATTTTATCGTGGCATATTTCTCTACATTAGTTGATAACAGAACTAATTTTTTTCGTAAATTCTTTATCTTGAAATTCGATTTGCGTAACTTTAATTCAGTTTTCCGACAAAAAAACCATTTTCAATTGTATCTATCTCGTTAAGATGTTCAACATCTTAGGTAGTTGCTTTGTATCATATCGCTAGCACTGTCAAAATATTTGCTGTGTTTGTGTGATGATTTTTTTAATGTTTTGCTTGCGCGATGACCAATGGCTACTGTGGATGCTAACTGGCAACCTCCCTGGTAGAACTTAAAGAAATATCGTCTAACTTTCCAGTGAAAATTTTTGACAGTCGCACTCTTTCAATTTTTGCCTCTCTTCTCTCTTTGTCAAATTTGTCGAAATATTGTCTTTTTTTTTTAATCTTTGGATTATATTTTATCACTATGTTTGACTTTGCTTTTCACTAGTTTATTTTTGTCTTAGGTAAGTTTTTTCTTGTGAAATATGATGAAAAATTTCATATGAACGATTTGTGATGTGTGTTGGTGTCTCGAATATTTTTTTTATCTCTCTTATCGTAGAGATTTTCCTTTTCTCTGACTATAAATTTGATAATGACTTAACTTTCTTTCCCTACTGATTAGTAAAATAGAATTCGTGTTCTAGGATAAAAAGTAAAGTAATAAATATCTTCCTGGCCGGATGGAATTCTAATCTGAGAATTATAATAGAAAATCCGTTGGAAATTTTTAGAAAATTTTCAAATATTCAATAAATATTATAATTTTGTAAATTTAAAATGCATAGTCAAATTAAATTAAGTTTAATAAACCTGTTGGTGCACAAACATAAAGGTTATTAAATATTGGGTCTTCTTGATTTGAAGAAATTGTCGGATATACCCTAAGTATTCTTAAGGGTGATATCTAATCTTCATTATCTTATCTAAATTATCTTATCTTAATTATCGTAGCTTACCTTAATTTACCTTAATTATCGTATCTTATCGTATCTAAGTGGACAAGGGATGAAACTTGTCTACTGTACTATAATATATTTTATAGTACTTATCTTTATCTTATCTTTGCAGGCAAATAATGTCTTGTCTGTATTTATATACCGAAAGGGTATATAAAATTTTTTTGGAAGACCATTGGCAATTTGACTTTGCAATTAGTTTAAATATTTGCTGATATATCATGGGATATCGAAAGTTATTATCTTAATTCATTATCTTAGTTATCAAATTTTTTTATTATCTTAACTATCTTGAAATTTTATTAAGTATCTTAAAGGTTTGAAATTTCAATTTTCTCAATTATCTTAAAATTTTCATTACCTCTTTGTTGAAAATTTTTAGTATTTTAATTGTTTTAAACATTTTTATCTACATTCTCGAGATATCAACTTACATTACAAAAATTATTTTTGCTTATCTACATTCATTACCTTATCTAATATCTTGTCTACTTCATTTTTTTTGTATCTACTAGTTCATTACCCATCTCTATCTATAATCATTCCGAAAGATTGATTTAGATATTTCACTTATAGACATGGATTCAATTTGTCTATATTTTATTGCATCCCTTTTCCCTTTTTGATATTTTTTTTGTTGGATTTCTCAACAGTGGGTGTTGAAGGGCTCAGAGCGGTCTGGAATGTGTTTCAGGGTTCAGCGTCGGGGGGTTAATCAGCCTGGGAGACAGAGGTGGCTGAGGTCTGCTGTCATTAGTTAAATCTACTTGGGGGGTTAGCTACTGCGTTTGTGCCAACATGGCTCACATATCGCTCTGGGGATTTTCCAACAGTACTGTTGTGGGATGCCGTTGTAAGTCTCTTTTCCCTAAAATTTCAGCTTGACGGAAGCTATATTCTGTTAGGGGGTTAGATCGAGCCTCCTTGGACTTGTTGTATCAGCTTGTTCCAAATTTTTTTTTCCTTTTTTTTTGTTGTTCTTATTCTTTCATTTAGTTTATCGATCCTAGAAGCTTCTCTATTTAAGGAACGTTGTGTTGTATTGTCATGGTGTTTCAGGTTGGGATTTCGGCTGAAGCTGAGATTGAAGATCACGACGCGACTTAACATCTCTTGCGAGGTCCTTCTCATTAGGCGGAAGTCGTTTTCTTGATCAGTGATGCTGTGGTGGTGCACATATCCGACCAAAAATATGAGTCGTTTTAGATTGTTTTTTTTGTAGTTCATATCATATTATATTATGGTATAATATATTTGAAATTTTAGCTTGACAGGAGCTATATTCTGTTAGGGAGTGAAATTAACTTCCTTGGCTTTGCTCCAAAACTTATATTAGTAGTTTCTTTAGTTAATAATTTTTTTATTGGGTTTATTGGATAAATTTTTTTTTTGTAATAGTAAGAAAGACGGACGTATATTGAATATAATAACACCTATGATAACCACATAATTTTTATGGATGATAATCAATGTATCTGGTGGGAAGTCTCATTTTTTTTCCTTATCTTATCTCGTGACATTATCTTTGAGAACTCACAGATACAGTGATCCATCATCAAATCAAAGTTTGAATTAATTACCTTAAATATTCAATTTTCTTATTGATTTGTATGTGGGTACCTGGTACTTATTCCTTTCTTCTCAAAATTTACCATTCAAAGTTTTATGTATCTTTCTTTTTTTTTCTATTAATTAATTATTTGGTTCTTAAAATTGTTCCTTTTTCCTTCTTCAATTTGAAAAGGTTTTTTTTAATCAGTATATCACTTTCTTCTGATAACACATGGTAATAGTTGTTATGTGTTATATAATTTTCTTTTCATTCAGCATCATGAAATTTTTATGTTTTGCATTTATAAAAAATTTTTTTTTTGTAAAAAAAATTTTTTTTTCCTGGTAGTAGGGGTGTGTAACGTTATATTTGACCACTATCATTGTAATATTTAAATATCTACCGGACGGCGAGTAGCCAGTCCTTTTCTCTTATCAACATGTGATTCTCGTCGAAAACCTGTAGCACCGATCGCTTCAAAAGGCAAAATTTTTACATTTAATGTGTGACGAATAATCTACGTTGGTGAGGTTTCGTATACACTGATATTTGTCAAATATATCAATTCTTCTCTCCTATACAGAGAAAGAAACTAAGAACACACTACGGATACGTAAATTCTTTCTCGAAGCGGAGCATGTGAACAGGAGAGGAATATATAACGTATGTCGATTGCTCATCGCATGGTTCAATTTAATAGCGAGTAGTTAAAATAAGCTTTCTTTCTCCTGTGAACCATGAACCGATAAGGTCAAGAATTTTTAATTGTTTATCTTTATCTTTATCTTTAACTTTATCTTTCCTGAAGTGCATTCAATGTGAATGGTAAGTTGCATTTAAGTCTATGCTTTTCCTCTTATGATTTTCGCTTTTATATTTTTCCCTTCTAGTGATAAGCGCCAGATACACACATACAAGGATATTTTTTTTATCTTGTTCTTTTCCTTTTTCTAGTTTTTCTTATACAGGTGATAAAAGGTTCACATGTATATAGTAGAAGTATTTAAAATATGTATATTTAGTTAACTAATTAATTCAATCTAAATACCAACTTAGAATATTATATTTCCGGATTACATTTTTTCATTACATTTTTTTTTATCACCTTCTGTGATTGAAATAAGTAATAAAATTGAGTTTTTATATTATTTAGATATTGTTTCTTTGATTTCTTTGATTAATGGAAATAAATAAGATTTCCTTAATAATTAATAATACCATATCACATTTCTTCATTGCTTCTTTTGTTTTTTTTTAGTAAAATACAGGATATATTTTTTTATGAACCACGTTCTTAAATGAATTCTTAAACACTTGTAAAAACGAATTACTGCAGATATCCTGAATTTTACATGAAAAGATTGTAACTATTTCTGATACAATGTATCTTTCTTAGCACTTACTGAGTACCTGAAATTACCTGAGTTACCTGAGACTTACTAAGTACCTGGACTTGCCTGAGAATTTGTACCTGAAGTTACCTGAGACATACCTGAGACCACAAACAGTCTGGACACGTGGAAATTCAAGGGAAGTAACTAGTGGTGAACTAATTTTAAAACCAACGTGCTTCAACGTGCTTCAACACAAAAAACCATCATTTTTTTTTATATTTCACTTACTATTTTTTTTATATTTTTAGTCATTATACAACTTGTAAATTTAACAACGTAGTTCATATTCCTTCCCTTCCAACATTTCTGGGTTTGTTGATGGAGAGTGTTGAAAACAAGTCAGCTAATATTATTCAGGGTGGCGCCCACTTACCTTAACTTTACTTAAATTCCTTAACGTAATTTATTGATTGTTTTGTTAACTTATTAAATTCATTTATTTCAATATAACTTCAATAACTTAAATAAGTAGTATTACCCGCGAACCGGTAAGACTACTCCCTGAATTTTTATTAGTTTGGTATCCGAATTCACACCTGAGGTGCTCTCCACATTGAGTCGCCGTTGCAATTTATCTTGCCTCATTATGATAAATAAATAAGAGGTAACATGCCCAAAATGTACGGAAATCCAGTTGGCAGGGATGTGATGCCTTTTGGTCAATATAATGAAGCTAATTCCAATAAATCATAAGAACGTTGAATCGTTACATGAATAGAAGTAGGAAGGTCGCACGTACGAAGTCAAGTTCAGAGCGTGAAATAAACATAAATAGTATTATTTATATTTACTTATGACGAACTTGACTTGTCGTATAAATATGCAAACGATAGTGTTTTAAGAACTATTAATATTATTAATATTATATTAATATTCAGTTAATGTTAATGTGAATGTTAGAATATGAATATCACAATTCATAAGTAATAATAATAATAATAATAATAATATGTCTTTATTCATTATTTACTTACATAATAAAATAAAATAAGCGAAATACTGATAATGAAAAGGCGAGGTTCAGCTGTAATGAGCTGCTTTTAAACCTAACCGGTAAAATATACACATAATATTATAACTCAACAAACACATTAATATATATCATAACCAAAGAAGAAACAAATAGCAAAATCGGGTTGTGGTACGTTGTCACTGTTGCCTTTCCAAAAGCAGATCCTTTAAACGTTTTTTGAAATTCTCCAGGGTAAGTTCCTTGAACTCCACAGGGATTGAATTATATAGTTTCGCAGCATTATAGGAGAAGCTTCGTGTAAGGATTGTCTTAGTATGCCTTGGAATTAGTAGTGTGTGTTTATTCCGTGAGGATTTTTTTTGCGATAACAGAACTAGTTTCTTCCGTAGATAAGGCGGATTACCAGTTATTAAAATTTTATGAGTGAGGATGAGCGAGTGCATTTCTTTCAAATAATTTAATTTCAGCCATCCCGAGTCCTTAAAGGACGCACTGATGTGATCATACTTGCGGATACCATAAGAAAATCGAATGCAGTTGTTTTGAATTTTTTGCAGTCGCAAAGCATCAGTTTGTAGGATGGCAGGCCCATAAATACTGTCACAATAAGACAATCAAGAAGATGAGGGATTAACTTCATATTTCTCGATAATAAGTCACTATTAGGGTAGAGTTGTCTCAAAACATTGAAGGAAGTTTTGCATAGATGGCTGATATGTTTGGAATACCTCAAATCAGTGTCTAACCAGAGACCCAAATTTTTAGCTTTTTTCACGAATGGAATAATGTCATCATTGATTCGTAGAGAAAGAGAGGCAGTCACTTAAGTTCTTTTATTTTTAGGACCAAAAAGCATTACTTGAGATTTTTTCGGATTAAGTTTCAAGTTGTGGGCACAAGACACGTCGAACAGTACTTGAAGATTCCTATTTATATCGGATTCGGCGAGACTTACCTCATGGTATTTAAACGAGCTAAAGTTGTGTATCATCGGCATAATGGTGTATGTTACCCAACTTAATGTATTTATAGAAGTCGCAAATGTACAGTCTAAAGAGAAGTAGTCCCAGGATGGAACCTTGTGGGACTCCGAAGGGTTTAGTGAGGAAATTTGATTCATTTGCATCTAGAGCGATGTGTTGTGTCCGATTAGATAAATAACTGCTCAGTAACAATATAGCTGTATCTGAGAAGCCAAAACATCGAAGTTTCTTACATGAAATCCATGGATCAAGTGCGTCGAAAGCCTTACTATAATCAAGTAGAATGAGGCAGGTGAAGTTTCCTTCATTCAAGGAAGTAGTATAATGTATAGTAGTAAGTTTAAGTAATAAATAGAGCGTATCCCAGTGCTACAGGTAGTTGTTTTATTCCTGTAAGATGACCTTCCGAGTGACCAGTGACCATCAGTTGAGAGACCGATCCACGTCGAATACCACCCCCGTAACAACCACATTACAGGGATACCACGAAGTTGACAGTTATTAAGGTGGATCCACTGGTTGGTATGATGAACAAGTATAACTTTTCAAAAAAAAAGTTACGGAATTGAGGAACAAGAAGAAATGGGATCCAAATAATAATACCAGACTTGAAAAGAATGCCATTTAACTCAGGCGGCTCAAAAGCAATAGAAGGAACTGGGATAAGAGCGTACTGGCCAGAAAGCAAACAACCTGAACGCTTCAGAAATACTCCAAGTATATTTCGAGGGTAAATTAACGCCATAAGCAAAATTTACTCCAAAATTTATAAAGTATATAGAATTCGAAGGATTATCATAATATCGGAAAGTCAAGCAGCCATTAAAGCACTTGTGTAATCAGATCCAAAATGGTGTGGGAATGACTAGGCAAACTAAACGAGAACAATACTACCTTACTGCGACCAAGGATGGATCTCTCCAAGAAGGAAGAGACTCTAGAGCCTGATAAGGGCCACTGGTCTCTTTACATAGACGACCCAACCAAGAGTACAAAAAGCCTAAAGGCTGTGGTGACGAGGACTCTAATATTCTGACTGATGGTGCCGATCCAATTAATCAATCAATACCCAAGCTATAGACTGCAGATATCCTAAAATTTCTGCGGGTCTAAAGGAGCTACTAGTCTCTGAGATTCCTCAAGAACTAAGTAGAAGTGAGGGAGCACAATAGATCTCTTAGGTCTCAGTAAATGACACCCCAATATACATACTTTCATTGAGGTTGGCAGCTTTGGATATTTCAGCTGTTTCCTCATCTGCCAAACAGAGAGGGCCAAACGGATATTCCGACAACAAAAGGCTTGAAAAAAAGCTTGAGAATCGACAGGACATCTTCAGCTGCTATATTGTCAACATCTTGTCTTGTCCGATATTGAAGAGAACCCGTGCACATGAGTTGTGTAGTAGTAGCTAGTTGATCCTTAAGATCAATTTTACATGGTCAGCGACTTATTATAAAAATTAAAAATAAATAAATGTATACCTTTAGCTAATTTCAACCTCGAATTTAATTCAATTGTAGTTTTATAATCGAGCTGAAATAGTGTTTAATTAAATTGTCATTTACTATATAAAGCTGTTAGATCGAATTAGAAAAAGTGCTTAGTAATTTCAAATTAACATACTTTTCGAACGGGGAAATCTATCGAACGTGTGGAATTATTTTAATTGCTTTCTCTTTGATGACATTGGACGCGGTAAATACAAACGGCCTGAAATTTGAAAAATTAAAAGGATCTGCCGTTGTCTGCATTTTGATCGCCCTAAATAATAAATTGCTCTGACAATATTACAGTTTCCAATTATAGACTTGTTTTCAATTTAATGTTATGTGTTGAAACATTGCAAATATGCATACCAGGATGTTTTGAGGGAAATTGGTGGAAGCTATTGACAATGAAGTTCATCTTCGAAAATGCTGCTTCACAAATATATGTTGACCAAAACGAAGTAAGAGGTTTCAAAGCTAATTTTTGTAGTTCTGGATATTTATTACCCCACACAAATTTTATCCACTACTCTTCACTGGAAAATTCAGCATGTTTGTGTTTTTTTAGAAAACTTAAGTAGGCTAAAGTCTGATCACTATTGAAAAGATATGTCTTCAAGTTTTCTAAAACTCTTAACCATCTTACATTATTATGCAACAGTAGATCGTCATGTTGTGCAAGTTCTTCAAAAAATGATTTCAATTTACGATGTTCCAAGAAAATGTAACTATTCTCATCATCTCACGTCAAACGTCAACACATCCAAAATTTTAGTGAAGGCTCAAGAGTGAACTCAGGTTCAGCGTCAGATTGCTGTTGTACAAAGTTGGCTTACGGTTGAGCTATTAAACCTAAGCTTAGTAAAGCCTCCAAGAGGGCAGATTCAATGTAAGCTTAAGCACGGAACATAAATTGTTATCATGTTCCGTGGCTCAAATGTGAATGAATTGTATGCAAACATAACCTGTACTTAATTTAATATTAAATTAAAAGTTTGTCAGTGGATATTTAAGCCGATGATGAGGATTTTTTGGAACTTATTGGAATCGTACAGCACCCGAGAAGACCTTGAGTGTATAGAGAGCGTATGAATCACTTTGAATGTTGGAGAGATCATGAGTTTATTCAAAGATTTCGTCTTTCTAAAGAAACCGTTCGCTTTGTGACATATTGTATATCAGAGGACATTTCTTGTAAAACAAATAGGTAGCAAATATGACATTAGTTAGGTTATTTGACAAACATATTGTGACCAATTTACTTCATACTCATGCGTCACTTCGAAAGAAGTTCTACCAACACTTGCAAATATAGGTTTAGTAGAGCTGCTACTGAACCATGTTTGTACAACAGGCTTAGGGTTAAGCTAAGCTTATATTTTAAGCCCAGCTCAGTTGAGCTCAATTTTAAGCTTCAAATGTACAATCGGGCCTCAGAGACATTTTATGAAATAACAAAAAACAAAAAAGTTTCACACAATACGAGTGTTATGTTGAAAATTGGTTCAATTATTTTTATTTAGAACATTAAAATACAACATGGATAAAAACGGAACTAACAGCCCAACTAGCAAAATGGAATTCTAAGTGAACTGAATTGTTGTATAATAGTCGAAAAGCGTTGTTTTAAGGACTTTTTATTTCTATTAAGCCTTTTGTTGTGATAATTTTGTTTTTTAAGGGAAATTGTTGTATTAAATGATTCTATAGTGACTTTTATGCTATAACGCATTATACGATCATTTCATTTAAAATGATATAATACCTTATATGCCAGTTTATACAATATCAAAAATATCATTTTATAAGACTTTTATACCTATTGTATAAGAGTTCCATAATATACTATATAACTAACAGCTACAACATTATAAAATAGTTACTTAAGCTTGTCTTATTGAAGCTGTATAATGTTGTATAATAAATAATGTATAGCATTCAATTGCGTTGCATTATAAAACACTTTTTAGTTGTATAATGCCCAAATATTCTTAGTTATAAAACAGTTATCGTATACCGTTCCATTTGACAATAAAATATTGTTTAAGGTATTTCTTTGGGATGAAATTGTTGCTTTATAAATCGCCATGTTTAAATAAGCAATTCTTGTACCGCTTTCGCCGCCCTTATGAGCAATTGAGTTGGAAACATGAAACTATATTGAAGAATGTGACTTTATCATTATTTAGAGAATTATATTGTGAACGAATATCCATATGAAGTGATAAACTATTAAAGTTATAAAAAAAAGTATTTTAGGATATTCTATTTTATTATTTTTTTGGTATCTACTTGAAACTTAACCAGAATTGAAGCGCTTCATTTTCTTGCCAAATATATACTTATAATCTATCAGTAAAATTTGCGGTGCATCAAAATTTGTGCTATTAAACCATCCAAATGAAATTATAATTTTTACTATCGATATCCGCCCAAGGCCCAAGTCGTTTTGATAAATCTCCATTTCTACAAATGAAATGTATGATGCACGTTTAAGTTGAAATAAAATTTGGTTCTGATATTCTTCACTAAAAAATGAAATGCTCTTATAAACTGCTAGATGACAAAATGTTTCCATTGTGCTCGAAATAACAGCATTATAAAAAAATATATTGCATTATACAAACATTTTGTAAGACCTTCATAGTGCCGTTTCAATCCCATTTTATAGATTTGACTACATGACACACTATTAAATCATTTTATAGTAGCTGTATAAATGATTATAAAACAGTCATATAAGAGTTGTATAAACTTTTAATAGAAATGTTATACAACCAAACAGTTGTATAAAAATGGGCCCTTTTCAGTTGTATAAGAATCATATGATTGTTTTGTAGACCGTTATAAGAATTTAAGTTTCCTATAAGACATATCTTGTAGCTGTTTATACAAAACTTATAGAATTTAAATTGCTACTTGGGAGCGAACAACTAAAAGTAATAAACTTTTTATTTTTTGTTATTTTTTCCTAAAATGTCTGTATACTTCACACTGTACACCACAACACACCACGAGAAGCGTTTTCCCCGTCACCTAATTGACACGTACACTGTCTGCTTTCGCTTCTCACATAGATTATGAACGCACTCCTTTTGTCATCAGTCATTTTTCGTTGAGCGCGAATTTTAAGCTAATGACATTTTTATCCAAATAATCTTATCTTGTTAGTTAATTTCATGCAGCAAATAGGTTGAAGACAATCTCCTGGGAATATCCTGTAGGGTAAATTTTCTACTCCTTCGTAAAATGAAAATTGTCAATCGATTTACAATGAGAAATTTCCAATCGTTTTTTTCTACAAACAAACCTTGATTCAATTTAATTAATCGATTGTTTAATCGCTGTATTTATGCTACTAATCGATATCTCCGCTCCTGAATGTTGCGTTTTTATAAAAAACAACTAGTGTTGAAGTAAATTCGTTCAGCAATTAGCGTTACGAGCATAATTTAGGTACAACATAACAGTGTTGTATGTTCTGGGTTATAAACGACGAACAGCATTCTGGAATGACAGATAGTCTCGAACATTTCGTGTCAGGCCAGTTAAACAAGAAAGGGGAAAATTATGAGATGGTGTTCTTCGGCAGCAAACAGCAGACACACAGATTCTACTAATAACGAAGTATGTATAGTGTATGTTTATGTTTTAACTGTAAACCAGGCTGATTCGCTTAATAAGGAAAATATGGTATAGTCGGAGAAATACCCCGAGTTGTTTTTTCTTCATTATTTACATATAAATAGGTAGTATAAAGCAAATTTTATCCGTAAAAACAGCAAAAAAATCACGTTTGTTTTATGGAATCCCCCCTTAAATATTAATTTTATTTCAATTAAAATATTTATTTGTGAGATGAATAATATAACTCAATATTCTGTGAATATTTCAAGCGTCTACCAGTTGTCGTTATCAATATCGAACAAAAACGAACAAAAAAATTAAGTTTTTCCTATGGAAGCCCCCTTATATATTTATTTTATACTGCTTTTAGTATTTGTTGTTTTCGCAGCAACAGAAATATCCTCTGTGAAAATTTCAACTTCCTAACTATCGTGGTTCATGAGATGGTGGCAGACGGACGGACATCGGAGTCGCAGTAGGTAGGTGGGTTCGTTTTTTACCCTTTGAGTACATAACCTTGAGCATCTCCGGGTGGGTTACACCGCTTCAAAAAGCTTTTTAAATCCTTTTTTCTGACGACATTTCTTCCTGTTTGTTGTTTTTTCCATCCTCTTTTTTCTATTGCTACGCTATTGAGGTCGCTTATAACCTCCTGTAACCACGTTGTCTTGGGTCTTCTTTTTTTCGTTTACCAAAAGATTTCCATTGCATATCATTGCATTGCATATTGTTGATTTTGTATTTGCCCTCCATAAGTCTCCCAACCGTTTTATTCTCTATTCTTAATTTTTTCACCTCATCTTTTTCTATTGCAGGTGTTAATTCTATATCTTCTGTATGTTCCTTGTGGTATATTATTCATTCTTTTTTTAATTTCTTGGGAAATTAAACCACAATATTTTTAAATTCTTTATTTCAACGTTTCGGTAGCGTTCCAGCTACCGTTGTCAAGAAAAAATAAGTAGAAATTAATTTTTATCCCTAACTGACACAACAGAAAAAATTTGACAACTAGACAATCAAAAAATATTTTGAAGTTTAAGACTGCAAATCAAATCAAATCAAATTTTTATTAAGGTCCATTCATAGTAGATCATATCTCTGGCAAAATGTGAAATGAAATATTTCATTTTATGACATTCCAACGACATGATGACATGATAGTCGATAGAAAAGGAATCCAGTGAAGTGCACGTTCCAGCAAATGTTTTTATTGGGATAGCGCGTTTTTTTTCGCTTATATTGGAAATGTTGTTAATAAAACGCGTTTCTTTCGTTTTTTTTTTTAATAATCTTCTACCTTTTTCGTTCCTAATATCATTCTCAGTATCTTACACTCTTGTATTCTACAATCCTTCCTGATGTTTTTCAGTAATTGCTAATGTTTCTGAGCCATGTATATATTGTATGTATGTATGTATATTGGGGTGACATTCACTGAGACCTAAAATATTTATTGTGCTCCTGCTCCTTTACTTCTACTTAGCTCCTGGGGAGAGCCTCAGAGACTAACAGCTCCTTTAGTCCTATTTCCCTGAGGAATTTTAGGATATCTGCAGTCTTTAACCAGATGTCCCTCTTCTATCCAGCTATCTCCTAGGTGCTGAGTATGTGGATAGAGGTTTCCTCTTCCATGCCACAAAATCTACATTCTTCTTCAGGGACAATGTCCCGTTAGGATCCCTGTTGAAGCTCTTACTTTGACATGCATTCATTTGATCTCAACATTGGAGCTGATACCGCAAAAATGGTCCGGCTCCCAAAAGGGTGTTTCAGTCCTGTTTGCTAGTTCATCTGCTTTTTCTGCATTTCCTTCAATCCCAAAGTGTCCTCTGGTCCTAAGGTGACTGTATTGTTCTCGCCTAGTTCATTGAGTTTTCCTGGGCATTCTCACACCATTTTTGAACTGATTAAACAAGAGCTCAGGCCTTTAATGTCTGCTTGATTATCCGATATTATGATAACGATTTGCCTTCTATATCCTTTGTCACTATTGATCTGACACACTTTCTTACGTCGTGAATTTCCGCTTGAAAAGTTCTTGGTATTTTCCCCAAGCTTTTTGGCCCGTATACTCCTATACCAGTTCCTTCTATTGCCCTTGAGCCATCTGTGTACCATTGAATGGCATTATTTGCAAGTATTGGGATCCCATTCATTTTTGTTACTAATTTTTGTTACTAAGTCTAAGTTATACTCTGTCATCGTACCATCTCGTGGCATGTTCCAGGTTTTCTGATTTCTAAAAAGTAAGGAGGATATATTGTTCTTTCTGCAACACTTTCCACCACCATATATATTATAGTGGTGTGAGATTGATAATCACTTCCATGGCTGCCGTTGAGCATGTTCTCCTTGCTCCTGTAATACATATACATGCTGGTGTTTAAATTCGATGAGGTTTTTTCTGATCCATACATGAATACAGGTCTTATGATTTGTTTTGTAGATCCTTATTTTTGTCCTATTACTTGTTAATATAATTTTTTATTAGTACGGAATGTTGTTGCTGCTATTTTTTGTCTTATTTCAGTTTCTACGACATTAGATATTGCTATTTTCAAGTATTTTATCTTCCAAAACATAAATAACGTCCTTAGAATTACCGACGATGATGTTTATATGAAAAGCCAACGCTTTTTTTTGAAAAATGCTTTGATTTTTCAAAAATTTTAAATAAGTTAGTGACCGAACTGATTGCAGAGGTGGAGTGTCACCAAAAACTGTATGGAGAACAAAAAAATGAAGATTCCAATTCATAAAAACTCTCTAAGAAGATTACTGAAATGAAAGCAGAGCTTTAAATTTTGCATAAAATATACGAAAGAAATCATATATCGAATGAAAGAATAATTGTCAAAAAGATAGTATTATTTGGACTATTCAATAGTTCACAAAGTTTCACGATAAACGCCCAGTAATTGCCATTACGACGGTATTAACAGGGTTTTTTCAAAAAGTGAAAGATTTTACGACCTAGAAACTATTAAATCTAATGAATCTTAAGTATCACTTCAAGCACTTGTCAGGTGAACCGAGCACCCCGCTGTATCTACGACCATGATTAGCCCAATAGTGGTTAATCTTTACGACCATTTTCTATTTTAAGACAGCGTCCGTTTTTTTTTCGTTGGTACATTTTCCCAGTGCCACGGTAAGCTTAGCGAGTTATACCATATTCGAAGATTGAATAATATCAAATCTATTGAGCTTGTGTAATTTTTTGTGTGAATAAAGATGTAGCTCTGGATATGGTAAAACACTTGCAGCAAGTGACAGCATCGTTTTAACAGCCTTTTGGAATTGACTAAACCAAAATTTGAAAAAAAGTCGATTATAATGTGTGTCGCTCCAGACTATACAAAGCTACCTTAAAATACTTATGCCATCGAAACACAATAATTATTGTGGAACGTAACAAATTCATCGATTTCGACTACCGTTTATGGAAGCGATTTTATAATTATTGGTGTCCACAATTTTCGTTGGATCTCTATATGGTTTGATGAGGTAAAAATCCATCGATGTGTAATAGAATTGAAATGATACGATGTGGAACTGATTGCGATATGTCGTGTACATGCGGTTAAAATTCAACGATCCAATAAATAAAATAACTTCAAACGACACGATTTGTACGTGTACTGGTGTACTTTACATTAAGTTTGCTCGATCTAATCCAGGTGTCTACAGTAGCCAGGGCCGCGCCCGTTTCCAAGCATACTATTCTCACCACTATTTATATAATATACAGTACGGATTTAAAAATAGGTAAAGTATTTAAAACAAAATAAAATAATTTCTAAATCAAAATCTTGCCGGTCAGTGTCGTGCCTATACCACAAAAATTATTCAGACAACGCCAACAGAATTGGAGGACAACTAATGATAGTCCTCTGTACCTCTGTACAGAGCATTTATAATTATGTCTTGCAAGAGCTGTAGTGAGAGGTAATATTAAAAATAAGCTTGTGCGCATGGGGGCGGGCTCGCCATCTCGTTTGGCGGGTGGTCCAATAAGCCGATCTCTCGGCTATATATCAGAAACTATTCATGTTAAAACTTTAGGAGGTAAAATTCCTCAGAAAAAGTGGACAAGAGAAATTGCTGAAAATTACTTTCAAGTTTCTAGGTTTACCGCTAGGGGGCGTAACCTGTAAAGAAAAATTTAAAAACCAGTTTTTTGTGAAATATGCCCAATTATACCCAGTATTAAATAAGTAAACTAAAAAAAGGCCTAAATTTCGCACAAATTTGTTCAAGTACTTTTTATTCTATTTTCCCAAATAAAGGGGGAAAGTGGGAAAGTGTTTGAGGATAAATACCTATAACTTTGGTTTGAATCAGCCGATTTTAACGAAATTAGTGTCAATAGAAATAGTGTAGATGGATCAATTACATCTACTATAAAGCAATGGCATTTAGTTTTAATTGTCATAGGTAAAGGGTACTTTCGAATGAAAAAAATTTAAATTTGTTTTTCTTGAGAACGTTTAATGGAAACAACTAATTATTGTCAATTATAATGGAGCTGGATTAAATTCTCAACAAAATGGCGCAAACCGCATGTTGATAGCTATTGTCGAAGTCAAGATAAATAAAAACGCATAAACCCAAGTAAGTATAGTATTGACTCACTCTGTATTATAACTTAAAATCAAATATGTAAAAGGAAGATCATACATGAATCTCGATCATTGAGACTTAATGTCCAATTAAATGCTGCTTCAATCTCAGGTTACTGCAATTGTTAAATCTGCTAGAAGAACAACCTCATATCATGTCAAAAATTTTTTGGGCAGACGAGGCTACGCTTAATAGTGCGGGTGGTGTTAATCTGCATAATAAGCATTATTGGTCTGAAGAAAATCCGCTCTGGGTAGAGGAAGTGCAGCTTCAAGGTAGATGGAGTCCTAATGTTTGATGTGGTATAGTTGACGGAAAGATCGCAGGTTCGTATTTCTTGGAACTTCAAATGATGATACATATTTGGATTCTCTGGATAATTGGTTGTCTGTTTTATTGGAAGATATTTCCTTACAAACATGAGGTAGGATATCACAGCATGAAGGGTGTCTTTCGCACTTTTCCTTACGAGTTAGAGATTATTTGAATGTAAGCTATCCAAATGGATGGATTGGAAGGGTAAGTATATTTATATAAATAAATAGTATATCAATAGCTGAAATTTAAGCAACAGATATGTCAAAGCGTGCTACATTACATATTTGTGTGGAAAACGATGAAAAACAATTTGAACATTTAATTGGACATCAAGTTTCAATGACCAAGATATCTGTATGATCTTCCTTTCCCATATTTAATTTTAAGTTATAATACAGGGTGTCAATACTATACTCACTTATGTTTATGCGTTTTTATTTATATCTCGAGTTCGTCAAAAGCTATCAACATGCGGTTATGCGATTATGCGATTATGCGGTTATGCGGTTATGCGATTGAGAATTCAATCCAGTTCCATTATAATTCACAATAACTAGGTGCTTCCATCGAATATATTTTAAGAAAACAATTTTTTTTTTCATTCGAAAGTACCCTCTACCTATGACAATTAAACCTAAATGCCATTGTTTCATAGTAGATGTAATTAATTCATCTACACTCTTTTTATTGACACTAATTTCGTTAAAATCGGTTGATTCAAACCAAATTTATAGGTATTTATCCATGTACAAACACTTTCCCACGCTCCCCCTCCCTTTATTTGGAAAAATAGAATAAAAAGTAATGAAACAAATTTGTGCAAAATTTAGGCCTTTTTTCAGTTTACTTATTTTACACTGGGTATAATTGGGCATATTTCACAAAAAACTGGTTTTTAAAATTTTCTTTACAGGTTACGCCCCCTAGCGGTTAACCTAGAAACTTGAAAGTAATTTCCAGCAATTTCTCTTGTCCACTTTTCCGAAGGAATTTTTTTTCCCAAAGTCATAACATTAATAGTTTCTGATATATAGCCGAGAGATCGGCTTATTGGACCACCCGGTATGTGTATTGGGGTGTCATTCACTAGGACCTTGAAGATATATTCTGCCCCCTTACTTCTAGTTAGTTCCTGAGGAAAGCCTCAGAGACTAGTAACCCCTTTAGACCTATTTCCAGGAGGAACTTTGGGATATATGCAGGCTTTAACTCAGGTAAGTGTCTCTCTCCTATAGGTATCTACTAGGAGTTGTGCTCTAAAATTCTGAATTGCCGTATAATTCGCAAGAATGTGGATAGAGGTTTTCATAAACATGAACAGGAATCTCAACAAAATGGCAGATGTCATTCAAACGTCTATAATAAATGTGACTATTTTATTAATACCTATTCACCCAATGGCCTAAAGAAAGCGACCAATAGTACAAATGAAGAAATCAATGTTTTAAAAATCTGGTGCTACTCAATGTGCACAACTTTTAACATGTAAAACACATTTACCATTGCTGAAGACAATAATTTAACCCACCGAGTTCTTTGTTGTAATAAAAAGCCAAGAGAAACTTGGGATATTGTTGATTGTTGTGATTTTCTGGCAGCTAGAATATCCGACAAGATAATAGCGTTCCCAGGTTATCTGCCGCCCGTTTGAATAATTTTGCGCCCTCTTACTTTATCGGTATGATTTTTTCTGAACTATTTTTACCTTAGATGAAACATTGAATAATTGTGAAAAGTATAGTTTATTTATTAGTATACAGTATATGGGTTGAACAAACTTTGCTTTTCTTGCCTTCTTTAGTGTCAATTCAATTATAATTTCAGATACATTTAAATTTCCAGAAATGTCCTTTTTTCGATACTAATAATAGATAATTCTGGAAGCTTTTCGTGTCCCATTGTTAATCTTAGATAAATCTTTATTATTTTGAGTTTTGAAACATTTTTCTTAATGAATCAAAGTGCGGGTGAAAGAAGGGATCTGTGGCTACTAAGGCGTGTTTTTATCCACTCAATTCGTGCTCCTGGGTCATTGGAAAACCAGACCAAAGTTCGTCTTTGCTAGATTTTTTAATGCTTCCATGGATTTATTCATATTATTGTTATTAAGAGTTAGTTCAGCCAATCCTATTGGATAATGGTTCTTTGGGGGGTACTTTATTTATTCCGAAACAATGCTACCAATAATTCGCCCGTATTTTTTTGAATAATGTGTTTTCCAAGAGGCGATTTTTGTGGATTTCCCAAGCGCTCTGGTTTATCGGGAATTTCTCGATTATTAACTGTCAAACCCGCTTATAATTGATATTGGGAGAAAGGTTAGAATATCCTCTTGCCGATGGTATAATTCTTTTTTGCCCAGACCACTGGGTTTTCAGGAAAATCGGGGAAATTTCCAGTTTTCTGAGGGAAGACAGCTATTCTTCTGAGTTTTTTCTCTTTACAGTAAAATTCTTCCTGGTCAAGCATCATACCCGATGAAAGGTCACATTCTGAACTTTCCTTTGATATATGTATCAAGTATTTTATTTGATGCATTAAAAAGAAATTTGTCTCTAAATTTGTTGTAATGGATGCCTCATTTTATTCTCGCACGCCGCCACGCCACCCATCTATAGTGTGGTCGACGGCGTCTGCTATTATAGTGCGTGTACACGTGGATGCTTTCTGCTGCATTGTTTGTCAACAACTGACAATTTTACATGTAAACACTATCTCTTCCGTGATTTTTCAAGAATAAATTAGTAGTATTCCAGTGTAAAAAGTCAAATTCAAGTCATTATTAATTTTATTCTTATTATTAAATAATAAATTTTGAAATTTTTATTGATAAATTAACTCCAATGTTAAAATGTCATATACCTGGAAATGTTATTGTCACTTTGACATCGATAGAAAAGGTGCATCCTTTTTTATCGCGATAAAAACTCCTCTTCCTCAATATCTAGTAAGCGGACGTCACTTTTACACAATGACAATGAGTAGCAAGTTTGGTTAATAAAAATAATTATTGTTGTTGTTCATCCATATATTCTGTCATTAATTTATCTTGCCAAAAAACACTCGAGCTTTTCTTTTATCAGATAAATTTCTCTTTAACTCAAAGTTTTGCCAATCACTAAATTTGCTCGAAAAACTGACATTAGATAAAATCGCTCCACCTTTGGTGTCGCGATTTTATCATGTCAGTTTTTCTCGTAAAATTAGTGATTGGCAAAACTGTTTCGTTGATAAGAGAAATTTATCCGATAAAAAAAAGCTCTTGTGTTTTTACTGTTGATAAAAAACACAGGGAAATATTGAAAATTCTTGAGCTTCTTTTTTTTGGAGCACACGGTGAGGTTCCATTTTTTTAATTAAGATCATTATTATTGTTGTGGGTGAATTGACATCTAATGATTTGATAAATATTGTTCATTCCTGTAGAAAAATGGTCGCAGAGGATTCTAGTACGCCCGTGTGTTTTATTTGTGATCAAGCTCTGACTGAAGACGTTACAACGGTTACCCGAGGACTAGAAACCCTAATAAATGTTAGCAAGACCAGGAAAGACAACCACCATTTGTTCCTGGAGAAGGTATCGTCGGTAATGAAGAATGGGAAAGTTATTTTCGCAATTTTAGCGTCTACTTTCAATCCTTTTCGCACACAATCATTCCTAGGATTGGTCTGTCCAATAAAAGCAGGCCAGGGTCTCAATTTTAAAGAAAGCGATAACTTTTTTGACCCCGAGAGTGGGTAAGAGATCGATCATTTTAATGTTTCTTTTTAAGGCCTTAATTATTTCGCGGTTGCGAAAATGCAGGGTGGCGCCATCTACCGTAGATGCCTGGAAGCCTAAACATAGAAATTGGTGTATTTTCAGGGTGCCTCATCCCAGATTTTGGGATAGAAGCGTCAGTTTTTAAGTTTCAGAAAACTGCGAACTTTTCAACCACCATTTTTGCAAAAAATTTTGGTGTATCGAAAGAAATCGTGGGGACAACTTTTGTGGGTAATGAACTGCTATTCATTTTTTGTCTGAACAAAAATTCTCTAGGGATCGTAGTTCGGGAGATATCGGCGGAAAACGGATTTTCGGGATCTCTAGAGACATTTTCCGACTCTCCCACAAATTTCAGGCACCTGACATTTTGGGGGATCAATGTACCCACTATTACCTGCAAATTAAAGGAAAAATTTTTCCTGTTGGACCAGATGCCCATGTTGACGGTATTTTTCGCCTTCATTTATTGGACTATAAGGATCAATCACAGACCTTTTTTTCATTTTCTCCCACGTAATGTGTTAGAAGGACATTAACAATCGATGACGCTCACCAAAAAGGTTATTACAGCTATTTTTAAATAGGTATTGAATGACATTTGAGGAATTCATTTCAAGGAAAATATAAGGTGTATATTCGTCAATTTTATCGCATAAATCCTGACCTATAATATCTTTTTCATTTTTAGATTGATTGTGTAACATACTCTCAATAATATTTACATTGTGTGGACCTGTTGATCTGTTTTAAGGCAACTATTTAGGTTATTTGCTCGCGATCGGAAACTATTAACCTCCGCATGGATTCTATTTTACGATACGATCGTAATGGCCGGCCAAACTTGACAATCAGGGATTTTATTTTTAGATTAGTCGTAGAAATACGAGTTGATTCACTCGATAGGTATGGACCAGTCATGTTCGTTTATTTATTTCGAAACTATAGGAAATTCATGTCAAATGTCAAAAACTATTTTCAACTAACTTTGAAAGACTCGTATCAAAACTGATGTCCAAATCCGAAAACACCCGATTGAAATTTGATCGTGAAATAGAATGGGATGATCCGATCAGATCCGATACGATCGAATTGAAGATCGTATTCGACATAGCACGACTCGATAAAAGCGTATCGTGGAATAGAATTCCGCTGATTATATGCGCAATTCGTATAATATCTACACATGTTCTTGTTTGTAGAGGCTAAGGCACCGTTAATCGGTATTCTGTGGGTAAAGGTTAGCTACCGTTTTCAATAAACAGAAGATTTCCAAATTCCACTAGTAAAAGGTAAAAACATTCACCGATCCACTTTTTCTGCGATCAACGTAAAATAAACAATACATTTCAATGTCAAAATCAAATTTTGACACTGTCAATCTACAAATCGGTGAGGTGCGTCCTAATCGTCAAGCTGATTGCTCCATAGGCGCTTAACCCGTCGTCTGACTGACAAGTACACTGTCTGTTTTCGCCCTTCGAATACATAGATTATAAACGCACTCATTTTGTCATCAGTAATTTTTGGTTGAGCGCCAATTTTAAACTAATATCACAGATTATAAAGAGAACAGATACGAATCCCGGTAAAACATCAAACGATTTTCAGCTCCGTCGGAAATGACCTTGGACCTTTAACTCGGTATGGCCGCGATGTTGCCAGTTTAAAATATTTTTTTAATGTCTTACCAAATTGCAGTGTTGACTCTTGTACAATAACAATTTCTAGTGCCGGATCTAGTTTTTTTGGAAGTTTCCACTAAATCTTTAAAACTGCGCCATATGTACATTCCTCTGATTTGTTATAAATAGTCATTACTCTTGGGAGATTAATTAATAAATACATTTTTAGATAACACAAATAATTACAAAAATCAACCAAATTTTGAAGTACAAATAATTGTTAATTTATTTATTATCAAAGGGAATACAATATACACCTATGCAATAATTTGTAGCACCAAAGTTAATATCAAAAACTTTAAAATTTCTTTTATCATAGGCCGGGATATTCAATTAAATACTCTCATCCCTTGGAAATCGAAAGAACTTTATTTTTCTTTCCGAATAAAAGTTATTTGGACAGTTTCTGTATGAACAATACACTCCGCCGTGATGTCTATCCATTTTATAAGAATAATAATCTATAACACTATATTTTTATAGTTAATATTACCACAACGCACAATCGATTAGTCAAATAACACAATTAATATCGCCCATTGAACACCTTCAAACAATGAAGCAAACAAAAATGGCGTTATGAATTTTGAGAACAGATTACAAGTGATTTTGAGCATATTTTGACGTTTTGATTATGTTAGGTTAGCCGTCACCGTTATTGTGCATGGTTGCTAAGGATGTGGTTTGTGAATAAAGTATATATTTATGGTATGATTTTTATACATTATAATCTTTTTAATTGTATTATTCTTTTAATGTTAATAAAATTGATTTAAAACAAGTAATTATCGAATATTTGTATATGTATAACTATCACACTTAAAAAAATGCTTATAAAATATTTGACCTATGATCGTAAGTTGAAGTAAATATTATGCAAATTGACAACCCTGTTGACAAATTTCGCGAAGCAGCCCGAACGGAGTCGACATAACACGATGGGCATTTAAATGGGTGTGTCCACCCATCTCTCTCTTTTTACTGTTCTCTGTCAAGCTTTCGTATCTGTTCTCTTTATAATCTGTGCTAATATCATTTTTATCCAAATAATTTTATCTTGTTGAGTAATTTCAAGCAGCAAATACGTTAAAGGAATTCTCCTGGGTATACAATATTATGTTGCAAGTTTTTGTTGAACTACTATCCCTGAATTCTCAAAATATTTGAATTTGTCCATTTTGACCTAGGTTAATAATAGAAAAAAATATTAACCACTAATAGCGAAATTCAACTTCTCAGTTGACTAGAAGAAACAATAATAATTGTCAACTTCACAGCTATTAGTGGAAAAAAATTATTATCATATGTGTAAATACAAAAGATTAATAGGATGTTTATTCGTCTAGTCGTTGTACGAGTCTAGTCTAAACACAAATAACCTCGTCTAGCAAGTCTCGTGAAAACTGACCTTTCTAAATATTGCATCATGAATTTCATTCGTGCAAAAATTTACATACGTAGGTACTGACTGGATGCTGATATTATTATTGTGTTTTGTAGACGACCTTCAACTTGAACACTTAACAGCCCGCATATTATGAGAATACACACAAGCGTAGTCATTAGTCGATATTTCACGGGGTACAAAAAATTCAAATTACTCTAGTAAAGAACATTTCACAATAATTCGTAGACTCGGCATGTGCCCTTGAGGATTTAGTAATAACAGATTATAAATTCTCCATTGTACAGTGAACAGTAACAGATTCATAGTCGATAAAATTTAGGGTGAATTGGTCGAATCACGGCTCCACGTTAAAAAAGTTTCTATCTTTCTTTACCATTTGTATGGAGTATCACAAGTAATATTAAGGAGGCGTAAGGCTTTGGACCCTTTAAAAAAGTGATAATATTAAATAATAGAAATAACAGTCAATCATCGGATTCACCCTTCCCTTTCTTGAATAACTTAATGCATACATGCATTCACCGCACATCAGGTTATTCAAGAAGAAGGGTGAATACAATTGTAATTTTTGTTATTTAATATTATAACTTTATAAGGGGACGAAGGGCCATGGGCCATGTGACCCTGGATAGAACAACCATTATTATAGTAGAATGGTAAGTGATGCTTCAGCGTCTCGATTGCCGTCCGGCGAACAGGTGGAAATAACACAAGTTATCTCGAGTATTTTCTGCACTTCCATAGAAAAGTCGACAGGCATAGGGGGCTGTAATTGGGACTGTTTCTTTGTGGCTTCATGACAAAGTTGACCTATTTGAGCATTTCGGAAGCTGCATGATCACCATCAGTTCCTACAAGAAGGTTTTTTTTAACTTGTCGTATTTATGGGCCCTTTGATTTTGTTCTCCGCAGTGACGGCTTTGCTTTACACTCGATTGATATGCCGCTTAAGACTGTATAACGTATACAATATTTTGGTACGGGAGGGAGGCGGTTAGCATTTGATAGCTTGCATCTGTGATTTATGTTGCAATGGAAGATTTGTTTGACTAACCTCACATTTCACCACAAAGTAACTATCTAACCAATAAAATATTATGAACTCAAGTGTATTCAAGATGTATGATTAGCTGGTATTGTTCTACCGCTAGATACGAATGAAACACTAGCGCCCTCTTATTTTTATTATGTATTTGCATACCATGGAGTTCGTGCTTCTCATATAATATCCGTAAGTATTGGGTTATATCTTTCACACCTCTCTTTGCATTAATAAGTCAATAGGGTTCTCTATTAATAGATTACTGTCTTAAATTTGGTGATAATTAGAATTCCTTTACTGTTGTGGGAGAACTATGTGGATAAAAAGCTCCAGCCTCTCGGTCAATCGAGAGTCTTCGATGTCAACAAGGAATAAATAAATAAGTTATAAAGTTATAAGTTATACATATTAAGTGTATGTCCTTTAAAAAAAGTTGAAGTAACTACGTCCTTGTCTTCGTATATCTTAGTGACACTAGGAATGCCGTGATGCTTTCAATTCATTAGGTGCATGGTGACTACTTACTTGGCTTCGTGGCCGCCGCCATTAACATTACGGAGATTGTTGAAAACTAGTTGCGAATTTCTAAGTCATTTAACGAGAATTTCATTTGCCATTATTTCGATTGTAACGTAAATGATCTCATTACGATTATTATCATATGAAAAATTACGTCAAATCCTAAATATAAATTATTTTAATGAGGATTTGATGAGATGGTGATTTAATGGTATAATAAATAACTCAATTGTAAAATAAGAAGAGGTATTTATGGATCAAATATACAATGTGTTCCAGAAAGTTTTATATACCCAGAAAAAAAGTTCTTACAGAGAAAAATTCTTTATAGAAAGCTCTTTAGGATCGTGTTTAGTCATTGTATCAAAATTTCTATGCTAACATGAGTATGGAAAAAATTTAAAGGATCGCTTGTTGGTGCTTTTGGCAGTCGAAAATAGAACACTCAAACTGTCATTTGAAAAATATCGGTTGTCACACATACTTTGTAAAACAATATCAATGCAATATATA
Source organism: Galerucella calmariensis (assembly GCA_910591675.1). NCBI lineage: Eukaryota > Metazoa > Arthropoda > Insecta > Coleoptera > Chrysomelidae > Galerucella > Galerucella calmariensis. The sequence goes on along the minus strand of CAJUYG010000006.1, from coordinate 148,198 downwards.
TATATATATATATTAAATTTTGTACAAATAATAAAAACTTTACAAATAAGACATGGCGCAGTCAGTAAACTGTCTCCGGTCTATAGACCATTCCAGAGCAACTGACTTTGACAAGTCGGCCATATTGTGCTGGGTACCCCGATCAATTGGAGTCTGTGTGTTTTGATGTGGTTGTAAGACAGACTTTGCCAAAGAATGTTATTGTCATATACTTATATTCTACTAGCTGACCCGGCCACGCGTTGCTGTGGCTAACGTTTTTGTCATATTACATTTTGTAAACTACTTAAAGGGAACGATAAGAGAGCATCACCATGCTTTTTTACATAGATGCCATTTGCAGTAAAATAATATTGCGACCATAAATTGAGATGTAAGCTAACCTATCTTTCAAGTTGGATCAAACTGCACACGGTGTACAAATTTTATTAAAATTGGTTAAGTAGTTTAGGAGTTCATCGCGGACAAACAAATTGTCACACAGCACGGCAGTGTTATTGGAATTAGTGACCTTTGCTCCTTGTTTTGCAATGATAGAATCGATTCAGATGTTGGTTGTAATAGTTAGAGAGGCGAGGTCACTAAATGGTGACATTCTCGAGCGCCGTCGAGACCTATCAAAATCGAAAGATAAAGTAATTTCGAAAAGAAAAGCTCGTATGGTAAAAACCATTTTAGCGGTGGGTATGGCGTGTACGGTTTTTCAAAAATGTTAAAAAAAACAGTTACTTAGGCATTTTCGAGCGCGTCAGATATTCATACCACGTATGCCCCAAGTGCCTCTGATAACAACGGTATACTAATTTGCCGGTTTGCGTGGTGGGGGTAGGCATATAAATTAGTCAAAAATCCGGAAAAAAAAAATTTACTCGAGCGCGCCAGATTTTTGGAAGGGGTGTTAAGTAGGCCCCAAGGAAGCTCCCTTTAAAAAAGGTAGAACATGTCACGGGACACAACGGTAGGAACTTTAGTTCCTTTTAAGAAAATATTATGTAATACATTTGACGTTATAGATGAACGATTTTCATATTCTTTGGTGGATGAGTAGTAAGCAAACCAGACTCTCACGCGATAGACCCGGGTTCGATTCCCGTGAAAAAGTTTTTTTTAATTGTTACTTTTATTTTTAAAAATAATTATTCTGCTTGATAATAATAACAACAACAGGTAGACGTTTGGAATATTTAGCAGAATATTCATTATTATAGATAATGGTACGGTACCCTCCATGAGGGAGTCCGACTGGCAACATCTACTTATAACAGCATCGTATATTTAAAAAATGAAACCGTAGCATTATACAAATTGGACATCCAAGAACTGTACGTTTACCACAAAATTAGTGGAAACATAAAATTGAATTGTAAAATGTTTAATTCGAAGTTATAAGTATTACAGTTTATAGAAATTTTTATTTTCTAGATTTTTTCTTAAGTGGGTCGTAGAAAAAATATGCTGCTCGACTCGTGTGGATTATCCATATCGCTCTTGAACGATTGAGCACTCCGCCTACGGCGTCGTACTCAAACTTCGTCCTCGTGCAATATGGCCATCATATCCACACTAGTTGCACAAACTACAATTTCTTTCAAAATATGCCCTTTTACATTTAAAAATAACCTGCCAAATGTCAAATCAATTTATCCATCCATTTTAAAGTTATCGAATTAAAACATTCAAGTTTTCAAAATTTCAACACCCTGTATTTCGAAAAGTAAATGTGCTAGACCCCTTAATCGCGCAAAAAAAATTATGGAAATAATAGTAAAAATTGATCCGAACAAATTCAAGTAGATCACCGGCACTGCGAATACCAGCTTTGCATAGAATTTAAAAATAGCATCGGTGGTTCAGTGGTGGAATGCTCGCATTGCACGCGGGCGGCCCGGGTTCGAATCCCGGCAGGAGCATATTATTATGAATCGCTGCTTCGTAAACGAGAGAGAGACTAAGGAGGCACAAGCACGTAAGCAAGGCACAAGGCACATAACGAAGCAAAGTAACATAACGTAGCGTAACGGTCAGATCTTTTGCGTCGCGACCCCTGGTCGCTCAAACATAACCTGGCGTAAAGAACTAAAGTTCCAAAAACTGACGATTTCGGCGTGACGATAAGTTACAACAAATTTTTGAAAATGCAAAAAAAAGTTCTTTTGAAATGCTCGAGCGCGTCAGATTTTCATAGGGGAGGTTTATCTCGGTATCCTCAAAGCATATTTTCCTAATCTGACAAAAATGTTGTGGGTTCTTTTAATCTGACCGAAAAAGGTTTTTTTTGTTTCTGGACGGCATATTTCTGTGAAGCGCTCAGTCTGTATTACATGTTTATGGCACATTCCTCTTTTTTGCTTCAATTCTTCACTTCGTTTTGCTTACGGTACGTCCAAAAAACAATTTGAGGATCAACAGGCTATTGAATAATATAAATAAATGAAACTGTACATGTTGATAATACTTTTTTATAAAGATACGCGTAACTTTTTCCGAATCCACGAAAATTGTAGAGAGGATTTGGACAAAAAATTGAGATATAATGGAAGTTACATAATTTAATCATCGTTCTTCCATATCAATTTTTATTAACTCCGTTTTCGAGATATTATACTCAAAAAAACGGGAGTTTGAGTTTTCATGATGCTTCAAGTCCAAAAGTTTTAACTTTGAACAAAAATGTAAAGAGACCTTTTTTGTGTAAAATAAAATTACATTTTTTTATGTGAACTATGTGGCTCCTCCACACTTCCGGTCATGCGGAAACCGGCAGATTTTGTATTTTTAATGAGTTTTAGATTATATTCTTCAAAATAAAAAAATAAAAAATCGCGCTCGAGAATGCCGGATTAACATTTTTTTTACAAGTTCGCGACCCTATAAGTTATCTCTCATATCTTCAACTGCCATGCTCGAGTATTCCCGAAAAATCCCCTATTCGCCTCCCTAACTATAAATAAAGTGTGTTATCAGTAGAGCAGTTTATTCATCTAGCCTGTCAATTCAATTACTGGAGAGAGATATAAGTCAGTGTAACTATCTCACTCGACCCGTTCTATGTGCATTGCACCTTCGAAATTGCTCTGTCTAAAAATGTCCTTATTTTATTTTAATAGGTATTATGTTGATCGAAGTTGCCAAGTCATGAAATTGCTTCGTACAATAACTAGTGGAACTGAAAAAAGGTGTATAATATAGTGAAAGAAAGATATGTATGAACTGTAGGTATGCACTAAATTTGTAAATGACAAAGTTAACGTCATGGAACGACGGCTTTCACATCGATAACGTAAAACACAAACAAAAAGCCAATTTTTCCGATTTTAACTTGATCGACGATGTTAACTGGTTAAATTTATGGGGGAGTCTATGTGGGTGTTCTCTCCCTTTTTACTGCAGTAGACGAATTAACAAAAAAGCATTCATACTAGTTTACTGTCAATTATTTCAACAAACATGTATATTATAACAACGATAAATTTCCAATTTAATATTATCTATTGGTATACGTCTGTACCTTGCTTGTTTTCTAAAAGTATTCAGCGCTATTAAAACGACCACTCTATAAATTTTATTTAATAATTCACACACTGCACATATACATTTTGTGATAACGTAGTCTTTAAAATTGGACATACATCCCATTCGGTTTGGAAATTTTGACGATGAAATCATTAAAATATACTTAAAAGGATTTTATGTAAGTTTTATTACAAGGCCAGACATTGTGGTTATTCAGATTCATTTAAGATGTAAAATAAGGTACACAGCTTATTTTGTACTTTAATCTATCGTAAAATATGTCAAATAATACCGTTTTTTTTTTCTTCAAAGGTATGCAACGATCATGACAAAGTTCATCTTCACCATACTTTAGGTTCGAGGAGACTCTAGAATAGAAAGAAATAAAAAAGCAAAAAGTAGGAACAATACTTAATTATTTCAGGAGCTCAACTTAACTTCCATTGGTTTCCATACAATGATACAATCGAGTCTTAAATGAGTTCCGAAACTTATGTAACATTTTCGGGGATATTTGTCGACATTCTTGAATAATACGCTAACGTAAATCATCTATAAATTCTGGTTGAGTGGTAAACATTTTTCAGATACCCCATGAATAAAGTCTGGGGGGGGGGTTAAATCTGGTGACTTAGGTGGCCATTCCAACAATGGGCCTTGTCTACCTATCCACTGAGCAGAAAATGATTTGTTTAAAAACCATCTTACATATTGATAAAGGATACAGAAGACAAAGGATTATCATAATATCGGGTAGTCAAGCAGCCATTAAGGCACTGAGCTCTTGTGTAATCAGTTCCAAAATGGTGTGGGAATGCCTAGACAAACTCAATGAACTAGGCGAGAACAACATAGTCAAATGAAATAGCAGATGAACTAGCAAAGAGGGGGACTAAAATACCTTTCTGGGGGCCTGAACCCTTTTGCGGAATCAGCCCCAATGTAATATTGGAAAAAATAAGTAAAGCCGAGAAAAAGAGATGTTCTGACCATTGGAAAGATCTAGTAGGGCTTATACAATCAAAGACTCTTCTGGGTGACTACAACCTGTTGAGATCAAAAGAATGCATAAGTCAAAGTAAAACTGCGCTAAGAGTTTTAACAGGGATCCTAACGGGACATTGTCGCCTGAATGGGCACCTGAAAAAGCTCAAAATAGTGGAGGAAGAAGAATGCAGATTTTGTGGAATGGAAGAAGAAACCTCCATCCACATACTTTCCAACTGCACAGCACTTCAGAATCCTAGAGCACAGCACCTGGGAGATTACTGGATAGAAGAGGAACATTTGCCTAAGTTGAAGCCTGCAGACATCCTAAAATTCCTCCGGGAAATAGGACTAAAGGAACTACTAGTTTTTGAGACTCTCCTCAGAAACTGAGTAGAAGTAAGGGGGCACAATAGATCTTTTAGGTCTCAGTGAATGTCACCCCAAAAAACACACATACATACATGTATAATAGTAAGTTTAAGTAATAAATAGAACGTATCCCAGTGCTACAGGTAGTAGTTTTATTCCTGTAAGATGACCCACCGAGTGACCAGCAGCACCACCTATTCATAGGCCCTTCCACACCTATAATCTACCAAAGTATCCATCGACGATACATTCATTACAAGGTACTGAGACTAACCCTGTGGACTGTGGAATATCCTCTATGGGCGGGTTGTATCAAACACCTAAACTTTCTCCATATATTATTTCGTATAGTAATTGGTATATGTTATGTCATGTATGTAATATTAAAAAAAATAGGTAAAGCCTGAAAAAGTGAACATCTGACCATTGAAAAGATCTAGTAGGGCTTAGACAATCAAAGATTCTTCTGTTTTTTTCATTTCAAGAATCTGTTGAGAATGCATGAGTCAAAGTAAAACTGCGCTAAGAGAGGGATCATAACGGGACATTATCAAAGCTCAAATAGTGGAGAAAGAAGAATGTAGATTTTGTGGCATGGAAGAAGAAACCTCTATCCACATACTTTCTAACTGCACAGCACTTCAGAATCCCAGGGCACAGTACTTGGAGATTACTTGATATAAGAGGAACATTCACCGAAGTTGAAGCATGCAGATATTCTAAAATTACTCCGGGAAATAGGACTACTAGTTTCTGAGACTCTCCTCAGGAACTAAGTAGAAGTGAGGGTGCACAATAGATCTTTTAGGTCTCAGTGAATGTCACCCCAAAATACATACAACTAATATAATATTTAATTTATCTCACAAAATGTTTTTCATAATCTGTGCTCACAAAGAAGATGGATGCTATCATCTAATTGGCAAGGTCATGCAGGTTCTCTATATACTTATCTATTAAAATATTGTAACTGACGTATTTGTGATATCACTCTGCTCCAACTTTGCAAAGAGATAAAAGGAGATTAGGAGAAAAAGACCTAGACCTAATTTGCAATAAGTAAGGTTAGAAGTGTTGACTTTTTGTGGTAAATAGGGCATGTCCACGTGACGTCACAAACTAGCCTGGTGGTAAAACAATAAACAAAGCGTTCAGAATACGTGGTACTTAATAGTGAGGTTTGCTGATTTATAATGATAGATCGTGTTTGAGTTTAGTTGGTTTTGCTTCAGTGTACTTTTAAAGATATTTTAATTGTTGAGCTGGCATATTTAATTATAATATAGTTTAATAGTTGTTTGATAATTTTCCATCGTGTCTATTGTTTATTGTTTTACCACCATGGTATTGTCATTATTGTCAACTGTCAACTGTCGTGGACATGCCCTATACAAGCGATAACTTTGTAAGTATTGTGGCTTATTTATAAAGTATGGATTTATTACATTAAAATACATAATACTTTTTTTAAAGTTGGACCAACAGTTCAGCAAAAAGAGAATCTGTCTGAAAATAGGTGATAGGCTGGGAAGAGCAAAAGAAAGATGATTGACAACGGAGCTGAAACATAAGTAAATTAACTTACAATATACATGTAAACATTTTCTATCAGGTATAGGGTGATAAAGCATTGGTAAATCAATCAATTTTTCTTCATACTATTTACTAGATAATTTAATTTAGAACTCACAAAATGCAATTATTCAACAATCCTTGATTAATTTGCTTCCTTCCTGCGCTGATGTCATTGAAACTGTAACATTCTCCATAATTCATTGAAAAATATTTTAAGTATCTCATAAAACGAACATGAAATCGGCAATAAAATCTAGTCACAGATAAGGACGAGACTCATTTTCAAAAAGAAAGAAGAAAAAACTTTACAGCAACTTTACGATGGGCGGCAAGAAAACAGTTAAAATATTTTGAGCAATCAACAAAAATCGTAATTACCTAGTTGAACTTCCTTTATTGCCGCATTATTTCTTACTTACTTACCTGGAGTAATTAAAGACAGTGCCTATTAATATCTATACAGTGTTTAATTTTTCTTTGGTCAATTTATGGTTATCGACGTTTTATGCGCATCTAAATATAAAATTTGCTGGAATTTATTTAATTGGCATTTTCTTAAACTCGCAGTCAACTGGCAGTGCTGGGTGAATTTTACTTAAAAAATACTTAATAATAATTACAATAACTCATTTTCCATGTAATTTGTAATTGTAATTAAGTATTTTTTTTCTTAAAGTAATTGTAATTGTAGCAAAATCTGTGGAGGAACTAAACTTTGTGATTATTTAATTTAAATTATCTAGATACAGTTGTCAGAACCAAACATGAGCCCCGGAAAATAATATGCGAACTAAAATAAGGTCATCGCAAGCAGCCAATCAAGAGCCAATGTTAACGATTGTCCATTAGTAATTGTTAAATATAATCGACATAATATGACCGAGTGATTTCATCATTTTATTCATTCTGTATCAGTGTTGTCAATGCGAGGATGATTATCCGATTTTTAGACAATTTTACTAATTTGAATCCAATAGTTTTTCGAATATTTTGTAGAAGGGATATATAAAATGGCTATTGTTTTGGGGGATTTTCCATATTGACTGGTGCCGAAGACTTTATTTAGTTACCAATGCGTCCTTTTGGTAATTTTGACAAATTCTGATAATTTGAATAGTAAGTTCGGGTAATTTTCATTTTTGCATCGGCAACACTGGACTATAAACAGTTCATATTTTGTTGCTTTCCATAGAAACTTGACCCTTCTTTTTCATGACATAAATACAGTCATGTAATTTGAAAATATAGACATTTAGGGCAAACGGTAGTTTTGGTTTTGGTCCAATATAGATTTTTTTATTAATATTTAGAGTTACATTTTTAGCAAGTTTGCCTTTGTTTAAATATCTCTTAACAGTTGACATTTATGGCATCGATATTTGGTTATCGATTCAAAATATCGAATTGTTACTACAAAAATACAACTACAGCGACATGAACACGCCCACCAGGGCTCACGTTTGCTTCTGCTAACTGTACAATTACTTCTCATAAATACAATGACTTTTCGAATTACAATTACTTTTTAATAGTGGAGACAAACGCTGCATTAAGCAAAGAAAATGTGAAGCAGCGTTTAGTGGCCAATTATCAAGGTTAGTGGAAAGGATAGGTTGCCTGAATAACGGATGGCGGAAGCGACGAAGGGGCGAGTGATTACGTCACTCAGACGACAGAACCGAGTTTCATGCATGCATGTTTGTGTTGTTCATAAATAATAAATTTATATATAATATAGTGTTGTTTTGCCATTCCAACCAATTTATTAGTGATTTTGTGTATTTGAAATTCTATAAACTATTCATTGTGAACTTATTTTTATTATTATTTAGTGTAAAAAGTATTAAGAAAATATAGTTGATTGACATCCTGTGGAATTTAAGGTATGTTATAACTTTCAATCCTTATTTAACTTTTCAATTAAAACATTTTTTCTAATTTATTTAGATGAGCGGTGGTAATATTTGTGCCATTGCTACATGTAAAAGCAATTCAAAAAAGCCAGATCCAGAATGCGAAAAGGTCATGTTTTTCACATTCCCTAAAGACCCCAAAATATTAAAAGAGTGGGTCCGAAAGTGTTGCCGAAAAGATGATTGGAGTCCGAAGAACAAAAGAATATGCAGTAAACATTTTCTTTTAACTGATTATGAGGATGAACTGCAAGCTCGTTTAATAGATTTTCAACCGAAAAAATTGAAAAAAACAGGTATGCTTGAAAAATAATTAAATTTACAAGTAGAAATTTAAATACTATATAGGTATTAATAATAATTTATATATGAATGAAAACTTTATACAGATGCATTGCACTATGTTTGCTTTACTTTGTTATTTTCTTTTAGCCATTCCCACATTATTCTTACCTTTGGGTGTTAACAAAGTACCATCTGAAAGAACTCATCGAATGATTAGAAAAGAAAACAAAGAACTGGTAAAGTGTTTAATACAAACAGGAGAAAAAACAGGAGCAGATGATAACATTTCTATGGATATTTCAGACGTTCCATCCACAAGTTATGAAAGTGAACATAATATTTGGGAAAGAAAATTTGCTTTATTGAAACAAGAAAATGAGCAGCTAAAGAAAACAATTTTGAATCACGAAAACAACGAGAATATTTTGAAATTGAGTATCTCCAATTTAGAACAGGAAATAAAGAAATACAATTTTGAAAAAAACAGTAGTCTTGAAGGAAAAATTAAGTTGGCTTTGCAACATGTTTTAACACCAAATCAAGTTGAAATTGCCTTAAAAAAGAAAACCAAGGCTCGATGGACACAGGATGAACTATCGAAAGCTTTTACACTGAGATATTTTAGTAAGAGGTCATATATTTATCTACGACAATCTCTGCATTATCCTCTACCAGGATTATCTACTTTGCAACAGTGGGCTTCCAATATTGATTTAACAAATGGAGTTTTAGAAGATGTCTTACGCATTATGGGAATTGCAGGTCAGACCAAAAATTCTCGTTTTAGGGCAACTGTATTATGCTTTGATGAAATGAAAGTGTCCTCTTTATATGAATATCATCAGAAAAAAGACGAAATTCTGGGACCACATCAATATGTCCAGGTTATTATGGCACGTGGATTGTTTAGTAACTGGAAACAACCTGTTTACATTGGGTTTGATCAAAAAATGAACAAAGAACTTCTTAATAATATAATTACTCGTTTACACGAAATTAAATATAATGTTCTAGCTTGCAATTCTGACTGCGGTGGAGGCAATCAAGGATTATGGAAGGAAATTGATATTACAATTGACAAAACCTATTCATACCATCCAGTTACAAAAAATCCCATTTACTTCTTTGCTGATGCCCCACATTTATTGAAATTACTGAGAAACTGGTTTTTAGATAGTGGATTTTTATTAAAAGATGGCACTAAAATTCTCAAAGATTGTGTAAAGGATTTGATTGAGACCACTAGATCAGAAATAAATTCATGCTACAAACTAACGCCATTACATATTAATGTCGAGAAGACACAAAGACAAAATGTAAAACTGGCAGCACAGTTATTCTCAAACACCACAGCAACTGCACTAAAATTATACTTGCCTGGTGTCGATAAAAAAAACACAGCAAAAGTGGCTGATTTTTTTGATATGATTAATAATTGGTTTGATGTGATGAATTCCTATTCAATTTCAACAAATGTACCTACAAAAAAGCCATATGGTCTCAGTATGGATTTACAAGATGAGATTTTAGAAAAAATGTCTTCCACCGTCTTTGAGATGAGATGCATTGGCAAGAAAAGTTTGCAGGTCTTTCAAAAGGGAATAATAATTTCTACCAAATCACTTCGATCCCTGTTCTCGGCAGTGAGAGAAGAGTTTCAAATAAAGTACATCTTAACTCATAGACTAAATCAAGACTGCTTGGAAAACTTTTTTTCTCAGGTAAATTTATTGATTTTAAGTTACTTTTTTTGTAAATTAAAAAATCTTATTTTATTTTAGTTAAGAACTAGAGGAGGATTACACGATCATCCTTCTCCTCTTAATGCTCTATATCGGATCAGAATGATTTTACTTGGGAAAAATCCTGGATTAGTTTCAAAACATTCTAATACAGGAACTTCCCCGGGATTGCAGGATGAGGAATATTTATTGTCAAGTATTTTTAAACAAGCAAGTCTTGGGCATATTGACATTCCTGAAGAATGTATAGAAATGGAAGTGACTGAAAAGCCAATATTAGATAATGATAGCACCACATCATCTAGCAGTACCCATTCCAGTTCAAAAGGGGAGTCTGAAAAAGATGGTTTGGCCTATATTGCTGGATATTTGGCCAAAAAACATAAGTTGAAATATCCGCATTTAGGTCAGTACACATACCAAGCTGAAGAAGCAAATACCCTACATAGTTATAGCATGCCTTCATGGATACAAAGCTTATCATTTGGAGGTTTAACCCAACCGTCTGACGAATGGACGCGACAGGTTATGTTGATGGATAAATATTTCCAAAAGTTTCATAAACAAGAATTTTGTGATAGAAAAAGTGTTGTAAAGAAAACCACAGAATATATTGCTACCAAAGTAACTGATGTGCCAAAGGAACTTATCAATTCATTCTCCAGACAAAGAATATTTGTGCGTATCAAATTTTTAAATTTAAAAAAAGACAAAAACAAATCTTTAAAAAGGAAAGTTCTTATTGATCATTCACAAAGAAAGACATTGAAAAAATTTAAGAGAATTGTTAATTGACTTTCTTTAACTGTTTTATTTCTTTCTAAATCTACCACATTTGTTAAAAAAATCTTAACAATATTAAATATATGTTTTAAATTACATAGCATTTACTTTCCCCCTTTATCTGATAGCCTTTGAACTTCAAACAAGATTACAGTAATTCAATTGAAGTTTTAAAAAGAATTAGGTAACAGTTTTTATTATTTTGGTAACATTCGAAGTTATTTTGCAATACATCAGACATTTTCACAGCAATGTTCAATAACAATGAAGTACTTATCATTCACAAAGAAAGACATTGAAGAAATGTATGATAATTGTTAATTGACTTTCTTTACCTGTTTTACTTGTTTTTTAAATCTACTACATTTGTTAAAAAAATCTTTACAATATTAAATATATGTTTTAAATTACATAGCATGTACTTTCCCCTTCAATAGCCTTTGAAGTTCAAACAAGATTACATTCATTCAATTAAAGTTTTAAGAATAATTAGATAACTGTTTTTTATTATTTTGGTACTATTAAAAGTTATATTGCAATGTATCAGACATTTCCACAGCATTATTCAATTTTTATAAAGTACTCATCAAAATTAATTTACCGTAATTTTATTCTATAACATGCATTCAATTAAATAGGGAATTCAAAACCAGTCGTCTGGATGACGTATTGCCGCGCTTAAAATTCGAGCACCTGATTGGCCTAAAGTTACCAGGCAACCTTCCTTTCTACTAACCTTGGCCAATTATTAGCTTTAAAGATAAGTACAGACCGGCCAACAATCGCCCGGATCCATGTTGTCAACACAGTTGCCAAAATGTATCCCATCAACTCGAAACAAGTTGATAGATAGGCGGCAACATTGCGTCGATGTTGTGCGGCAAGACATCAAAGAATTTTGTTGAGTTTTGCATGTATCCGTTTTTTCCATTTTAAACGGAAAACATCGCTCTGTTTGGACGGTGTTGCCAACAAGTAGCGTCGAATAAGACTAGTGAGGTATCATCTATTCGGTAATCGGTACTTTATTTTGTTATTTGTTACAACTGGCAGGTACGTTAATAATGCTAACTTCATATAATAATACAACGTATTCTTTTTGATGATTTTAGTGGAAACCAAACAGATAACTTCTTCGAAATCAGATTTTGTAAGTCTGACTAAATTGCGGAACGAACTACCATCGTTCAGGAGTAACTCCGCCATTAGGTTGTCACCATAGGTTGTCCCACTTTGTAAGAACTGTCGCTGCTACCATCTTCTTTTTCTTCTCTGGGTGTGGGAAGCTATTATGATAAAGGCAGCACTAACACCAGCAACAGTAGAGGGGTCCATTTTCACCAACACTGCGTTTAGTTTCAACGTTCAACTGATTTTGGTTTGGACGCGCAACACTGTTGACAACGTGTAGCCAGACACAAGTTGTTGTGTCCTACAAATATGTTGCCAACACCCGTCAACATTTGGCAACATTTTGTTGTCTGGTTTGTATATATCTTTACATTGTAATGTATGTATCCTTCTATGGATACTTGGTAAATTAGAGGTGTGTAAGGGCCTCTGAATAGGTGGTGTTGCTGGTCACTCGGTGTGTCATCTTACAGGAATGAAACAACTACCTGTATCACTGGGACATGTTCTGTTTATTATCTTACTTTACTAGTATACATAAAACTACTTAATACTAACACTAATATTAAAAGTAATTGTAATGATTAAAATGATTAGAATAATTAGAATACTTAAAATAGAATTAGAATGGAATGAATCCTAAAACACTATCGTTAACATATTTATACGACGAGTCAAGTTCACCTTTGGTAAATATAAATAATACTGTTTATGTTTATTTCACGCTCTGAACTTGACTTCGTACGTGCAACCTTTATATTTGTTATTTATAAAACGATTCATGATTTATTGGAATTAGCTTCAAGGGAATTTATGTCTTTTAATATTTAATATTTTATAAATAATTAATAACTTAATATTTCGGCCAAAAGGCATCACACCTTCCCCTTTTACAAAAAGAATAAATTCCGTTGAGCTTCCTTTCCCCCTAATGAAATGAATTTACAAATATCCTAAGAATAGATGATAAATGATTATTAAATAATGTCATTAACCTATGGACACATATATTTATTATTAATTTAAATAATTAATAACTTAATATTTCGGCCAAAAGGCATCACAACATATTCAAAATATTCAAGATCAAAGCTTAAAAACTGTTTCAAATCCATACCCTACATCGAAAAATATTGGAAATGAAGACTTTTTTGACTTCAGTGAATACGAAACATCTTCGGTTGAAAAAAATTAGGTACAGTTTGAAGTATTACAATATCTCAATTATATAAGATAAAATTTTACGAATCTACCCCTTCATGAGAATAGTAAGCAACAAGCGCGCAAAGTGATACTTTTGCCTCGAGCGCTGAAATCCTCAAATCAAGCAAGTGGGAAGAGCACTTTGCGCACATGTTAAACACAATACCTCTTCTACGATCACGATTTTCAAAGAAAAATAAGAAATATTTTGGAAATTATTATTAATAATTATATTAATAGAATGTTGCTCTCGATTTTACATATTTATGCATATTATCCACATTATTTTCAATGTTTAATATCATCATAATATTGTTACGCGAGCTGCTGCATTAATGTGCTCAATTAGTGCCCCCAGTGAAATACCCATATGAGACGACTATGGCTCCTCCGCCTTATTTTCGAGAATGATCTGGAACACGTAACATCTAGAAAAACCCAGCGCATCCACCAGAAGTTTCTAGAACAAGACGTGCGAGTATAAATAGGCGACGAGCATCGCAGCGGAGTTAGTTAGTCAGTTAGTGTTGATACTGAAAAAAAACAATTGCGCCTCGATAAAGTGACTCTCATATAAATTATAGTTAGTGTGTGTTTAGTGTGATATATAAATTATTAAATAAGGACTGTATTTGAGAATATAAATCTGTAAATATAAATTAGAATAAACGTTACATTGGTGTCAGAAGTGGGATAATATAAATAAATAATTACTTAAAAATGGCTAAGAGACTATGTGACCTGAAAGTGACGGAACTAAAAGCAGAATTAGAAAATCGTGAGTTGGAAACGTCCGGAAAGAAGAGTGAATTAGTTGAAAGACTGAAAATAGCACTGGAAAGTGAAGACTTGGATCCAGAAACATTTTTATTCAATGACGAGTCATCCACCCTAATCTCGTCAATTTCTGCTAACATTTCCTCTATGGACGAGAAGATTTCTGCTAACATTTCCTCCATGGACGAGAAGATTTCTACTATAAAGGACGATATTTCCGCCGATATTTTGTCAATAAAAAATGATATTGCCGCTGTCGAAAATAAAGTTGAAAATAAAATTTCGTCCCTAAAATCGGATATAAAAAACGAAATTTCATCCATGGAAAGTAAACTTTCAGCGGACATGAAAAATGAAATTTCTGCCATGGAAGAAAAGATTAAAAGAATGGAGCAAGAAATGAAACAAAAAATCAAAGAAATCGAAAAGAAGACTAGTAATGACCCGGCTATTACAACTAGGCAAGCCCCGAACAACGACGAACTGAAAGAGAAAGTAGAGTTGAAACCGAAAATGGAAAACGATATTAACAGCCGAGTGAAACTGCCAACATTCGATGGTAAAACGTCATGGCCGAACTATCTTAAGCAATTCGAGGCGGCATCAAAGGCAAACAACTGGAGTGAGAAAGAAAAAGCGTTGAATTTAACTCTTGCCCTTAGAGGAGACGCCATGGATATCCTCCAGACCATTCCAGTGGAAGAGACCGAAGATTTTGAGCAACTTAAAAAGCGATTGAACATGAGATATGGCCTGGAACACCTGGAGCATCTGTACCAGTCGCAGCTGAAAAACCGCAAACAAAAACGCGACGAAACTCTGCAGGAATTCGAAGCAGACATTGCGAGGTTGGTGCGGTTTGCCTATCCATCGGCACCGGAGAATGTCATGGAATGTTTAGGGGTACAGACATTCGTCGACGGAGCTCGTGACCATGAAATGCAGAGAACTCTACGCTTGGCTCGGCACAAGACACTGGTCGACGTACTCTCTGCAGCCTTGGAGTACGAAGCTGCTACACAGGCTTCCGGAGTATACGGCAAGGTGAGGGCTGTAGCAGACAAACAAGTGGAAAACAAGCTTGACCAGCTTGTCAACATGAGGAAAAGCATCTCAAATGGAAAATCGAAAGCTGTGAGATGCTGGAATTGTGGAGAAATGGGACATGTACTCAGTTCGTGCAAGCGACCGAGAACTGTTACAAACACAAGACCATGCCCAGCAGAGTGTCTCGCTGCACCAAAACAGAAGCTAAGGAAGCTGCCATTCGAAGAACCACGGTGACCAGCGACGAATGGACACCGGAAAAGTTGGAAGAGGAACAAGAGAACGATCCCGCCTTGAAGAAAATCCGACATTGGAAAAAGGAAAACTGTCGACCTACTTGGCAGGAGATTTCAAGGTACTCGCCAACGATGAAATCGTATTGGGCCCAGTGGGACTCGCTGGTTCTGGAAAACGGTTTGCTACAGCGAGTAATCGAGAACGATGAAGGTTCCGAAAGTAAAAGACAGTTGGTTATTCCAAGAAAAAGGGTAGCAGCAGTACTGCGGAAATTACACGACAGTCCGTCAGGAGGACATCTAGGTGTGAAGAAGACCCTCCAGAAAGTGCGATAACGGTTTTATTGGATGCACAGTTCCGAAGATGTGAAGGACTGGTGTAAGAAGTGCACTACCTGTGCTACGACCAATGGACCACAAGGAAGAAGAAAGGCTCCCATGAAGCAGTACAATGTCGGAAGCCCTTTTGAACGCATTGCCCTGGACATTGCCGGACCGTTTCCACCGACAGAAAATGGCATCAGGTACATTTTGGTGGTGATGGATTATTTCACAAAATGGGTAGAAGCGTATGCCATTCCAAACCAAGAAGCCGCAACTGTTGCCGACGTGCTTTTGAATGAGTTCATTTGCCGATATGGAGTGCCCCTGGAAATACACAGCGACCAGGGCAGAAACTTCGAAAGCCAGCTGTTCCAGGAAGTTTGTGAAAGCTCGGCATGAAGAAAACGAGAACTACGGCTTTGCATCCACAGTCGGACGGAATGGTAGAGCGAATAAACAGAACTCTTGGCAAATACCTGTCTAAAGTAGTATCTAACCATCAGCGAGATTGGGACCAATATCTCTCGCTATTTGCTATTTCGAGAATGATCTGGAACACGTAACATCTAGAAAAACCCAGCGCATCCACCAGAAGTTTCTAGAACAAGACGTGCGAGTATAAATAGGCGACGAGCATCGCAGCGGAGTTAGTTAGTCAGTTAGTGTTAATACTGAAAAAAAGCAATTGCGCCTCGATAAAGTGACTCTCATATAAATTATAGTTAGTGTGTGTTTAGTGTGATATATAAATTATTAAATAAGTACTGTATTTGAATATAAATCTGTAAATATAAATTAGAATAAACGTTACAATATTTAAAAATGTTTAGACTGACATTTTCATTTATAAATTCTGTTAAAAACGTATTTGAAAAAAATTCAAAAACAGGAACTGATTGAACATGTTGTTCAAGAGAAAATTAAATTCGGATTTAAAAAAATTGATGTGACCCATGAATAATTAAGTAGCATGTTCATTCCTAAAAATAACATGTTTGCACATTTATGGCGTCCACTTGGCGACGCACAGGAGGTATGGCGTATCGAAATTTTAAGTCTACAGTTCAATTCGGTGTTAACAAAAATCACGAAACATCATCGCGGGGACAATGATCCTTGTCCACAGTGGAAAAATTACACGTTTTGGTCAGTATGGCAGACCTGAAGCGACGCAATAATGGTATGGCATATTGAGTTCACGGACTTTGGTGACCTCCTTGACGGCATAAATTAAGAATTAAAGCGGGGCCCATGATCCAGAGGCATGGATATTGATAACACGTTTGAAAATTCACTTTTCCATGGCTTATCGCAAAAAAGGGCCTAAGGAGGCGAACGCTTAGACAACAGCGAAGATGATTTCGAAGATTTTCGATGTTGATCCTGATGCTGAACATAGCGAAGAAAATAATCTTCAAGAACAGCAAGATGTATTTTTTGAAGATGCCGTTGAAGAGCACTATTCAACTTCAACGAGCTCAGCTTCTAACGGTAAATTATTTTTTGCTATATAAACGATCCAATGGGGCAAACATTATTCCAGATAGCATGAACCTTTGGAAATATAGATTTGAAGTTGCAGAAACTCTCTGTTTGATTGGACGTACAGCATACAAAAAGCGTAGAAGTCCATCAACAAATCAGATTGAGATAGAAATAGAAGCAAAACAGCACAGGTAAGATGCCAAAAAAGAAGTGGATAGAAGCAGTAGAAGAGGACCTAGAGCTGTTGAACATACGCAGATGGGAAGAGATGGCAAAACATAAAAGAAAATGGAAAAAAATAGCCAATCAGGCCTAAGGCCTCCATTGCCTGTAAAACTGTTATATAATTTATAAAATATTTCTTCATATTTATTGTAGCAAATTGTTCTCAAAAAATTACATGAAGTTGCAAATTCGATACAAAATACTACTATAGTTAACAGTATGGCACAACAAACTTCTTTGCTATTTTTTTGTCTTCCATTCCACCACAAGGTGACTCATTGAATTCGCATGCACCCGTTTCGTATCTAAAAATAAATCTCGACTAACCTAAGATAGTCCTACCCTGACCCTTCTCTTCTCCCTACTTTCCGCCGCATTATCGTGCACTTGATTAGTCGCCCCCGCTCTACCTCGCAACCCCCGCTTGCATTCATCTGCATTAACACCTGCAGCTACGCGATGCATTTTTTTGTACTGGACCTGCCTCGGGGTATGAATACAGGATATCTCTCTGTTACATGCTGCCTTGTCGGACGGACTATTTATCAGAGAGTCTTGTTTATGGGGGTTGTGAATTGGACTTTGACATACTTGAATGATGTATGTTTAATTTAAACACTGTACTAATTTGAATTTGTTAAAGTATAAAGCGAGTATTATTTTGTATTTATTGTTTTTTTTTTTATTTCACCCTGTATAGATTGCAGTTTTACAAATTTATTGAGTTGTCAGTTTCCTAAATGAAGGCTTATTTTGATTTTAAATTGATTCGAAACACTTGTATTATGTGATGTATCGGCTTTTACACCATATGTTTTGTAAGTAGAGTCAAGTGACAATTGTAAAGGCGCGTATCGACTTTGCGTAGCTGCCCCGCGCGGCATGCTCTTTCTGCGTGACTTGTCGGTTTTTAGTTGGGCTCAAAGGCATCTCAGTGTGACTAGTGTGAGCGGCTCATAAAGTTCGGACGATAAGTATAGTAATTTTGTCTAAAATAGCAAATTTACTCCATAAACAACGAACAGTGTCGTGCACTGATTGAACTATATAAGAACCATGCATTTGTTATGAAAGTATTGACATAAACATTTTTTAAACTGATAAGGGCAGATATCAATTCTATACCAGTATACCGGACATTATTTGGGGCATGGATCTACTTCATCACCGTCTCCACTAATCGTTGCCTACCCTACAGATCGTGACTCATAAGTTGTAGAGACTGAAAATGGCTAAGCTGGAGGCTCTGGATCCGGTCAGTTCTAATGAATAATATAAGAATTATAAGCTAAATGAATTGATAAATGAAAAAATACTTTGCATACTTACCGTAATAGATGTTATGCGAACTTAAAGTTCTTAAAGCTCTTTGTTCGACTGTAATTCGATACGATACCGTCATAGTCCGCAATATAACTTAAAGAGGATATACGATTAGATAGCTACATTAAAAATATTACGTCCACTATGCCAGCATACCTTAACATAATCCTTCAGGGTGTCAATTTGCATCACAACAATCCTTGAAATAAACTGCTTGGATGCTCTAAGATCTCAAAGTGATAAGCAGCCTTTCCTTAGGGGTTATTGCTTCTCGCATATAGCTACGTGTTGGTTTTTTCTATTTTTCGACAAATCATTGTTAATAAATGGTTAAAATCAAACCAAGTATGCAAGTGAAACTTGAACTATATCGTCTACTTATTCAAATCTCAGATCATCAAAATGCTGTCGTATGTTGATTTCAGTCGCGCCACTCCATCTACTGCAGCCTGGTTCATGGTGAATTTTACGCGGCAATATTTTGAATGTCAAAAAAATGGAGAAAAAATAATTTTTTGAATGCCTAGGTATTAATAGTATATTATACACCAAGGTGGTGAAGACTCTTATTATTCACCGAGCGGAATAAGTTGCGAGGCTTATAAATGTCTTCACCACCATGGTGTATATACAATTTTTCCCCTACTATAGTCCATTTAATAACCAGGAGGAGTAATTTGTAAAGCCTTACTCACACCACTAGAAGTTACCATATTAGTTACTAAAGGGTGTACCGAAAAAGTAGTCAACAGTCGTCGTCTATTAAATATGCCTTGACTGACGAGTACGTTCATAATATATCGAAAACTGACAGTGTACTTGTTAGTCAGACGACGGAATAAACGCTTATTATGGTGTGTCTGTGAATTATTTCTAATTTTTGTCTTAAATTTGGCTAGTAGTAATTGTATATACACCATGGTGGTGAAGACATT
>CAJUYG010000006.1:83063-128332 GCA_910591675.1 Galerucella calmariensis | reverse complement strand
GAGTCCAACACTGTCTAGGTACTGGTTAAGGACCCAGTCGAACATGAACATACATCGCGGCCCGAAAAAAAAAAAAAAATAATTGTATAGTCTACTATAGGAATGGGATCCATTGAAGTACATGGGTTAGCCCTTTTTTGCTTATTTTGGAAATGTGGTTAATAAAACGCGTTGGGCGATACTTTTTTGCGATAGCATTATTTTTGTTTTAAAATACGTTTGTGATTTTGTAATTAAAGTGTATTCCAATGATAAATATGGTTACCCAAAAAAGGCTTAAATAAATATTTGACTATACTCGAGGTTCCGAATGCCAAAACCATGAATGTGCAATATTAATGTTTTGAGAAAAACGCGTTCTAAACATTGAAGTCACACTCTATTTCACTGTTACCAGTTTCAAAAAAACGGTGATCCATTACCTCCAATGACTGATGATTGCTAAGGAGTTGCAAACACATGGAAGCAAATACAGAACTCTCTTGCTACCGCCACAGCAATCTGACATCATACGCACGGATGTGATTTCAGTGTGCGACATGATAAAATCATACACACAAGAGGCTATGTCATTTTCCCCTCGTTTACCCTGCGTTTCATTTCAAAAATAGCATCTAACTTTTTGATTTCACAAATTGTACATTGTCATATTGTAGACTGCTATTTCACCAATCTGATGAATTTTAAGTGCCGAAAACACGAATGTGGCACATTCACTATTTTGGATTTCTCTGATTCGCTCAAAGTACAATGCTAAAAACACCAATGTGGTACACTCGTGCCTTAGGTATTGAAGCGACTGCTAAATTCCCACTCGAATTAGACATCGCGATGCACATTCGTGGCTTTGGCATTGAATATTTTCAAGATTAACACGTCTGCTGAAGCACTTAGGCCAAAAATTCCAAATTAGCACATTCGTGGTTTTGGCATTGTATCGACGATATCTACTTTGTCAACCGACTGACTGAAATACGTTGAAAAATCAAAATACGATCGCCTTATTGTTTTTACCTACTGCTATGTTATGAAAACAAGCTTTTTGGATCAATTAAATCGAATTTAACTGTAACTACGATTTTCCGTTACGTTATTACCATTAACTCCAACGCAAATTCTTTTGATACGCTACTGTGATAATGCATAGCTACCTCAATATAATTACTCCAACAACAAAAATTTTAGAAATACTCGTGTGTAATTACCATGACTGAATACGATTAACTTTAAGATGTCATTTATAGCGATATATAGCCGATAATCGCTAGGAGATATTTCAAACTGATTAGACGAGCAGTTCTCAATATTTTAGTGAATTTAATCTCACTCTTTCCGGGAAAAAGCCATGAAAATATTCCAAGATACGTATTTAAAGTTAAGCAAATACGGTATCTGTCAATTTCTCCATTGTCCTATTTTGTTCTTGGTCCATTATCCTTGTTCGGTCAATGGCTCGAGTGACATCTAGTCCTCTTTATCCAGCGTTTGCACAATAGTACAGGGAATGAAGCATTTCACCTGGAAATTTTTTCTTCCAGCATGGATTGACTTGAAATTTTAACAGAAGGTAGGTGATAGCCCAAGGATCAAAATCTATATCGAACCGAAGGGCTCTAAAGCCTTGGGGTGGTTGCCACCCCATCTCGGGGGTGAAATTTTTTTATTACATTTTAACCACAGGAATCGATTGAAAAAGTGATTCTAAGCAAAAAATGTTCTATGCATTTTTTTTGTAAAATCAATATTATTCGCGATTGAAAGTAACGCTTTTTAGAGGAAAAGTGACGTTTTTGATGTTTTTCGCGGATAACTCGCAAATTATGCATTTTATCAAAAAAACTGTGGAAAGCAAAATTGTAGCTTTTAAAGAAACAAGCAAAACCCTTTTTTATAATTTTTCTAAAACCAATAGGAACCGAGATATGGCCCATCAATGATTAGCTTTTTTTCCCAAATGCAAAATGTGATAGATTCAAAGTCAAATACCGGAAAAATGATGCATTTTTCGTAGAAAACTCATAGAATCTTTTTCAAAGAGCATAATTAGACCTTTCTTTTTTAAAAAAAAGGTCTGTAGCATCAAAATTGAGTGAATTATGACAAAAATAATGTCAGTACTGAATTTTTTATGCAAAAAAATCGGTGAAAACAACCCCCTAACTACCCCCCTAATTGAAATTGATCTTTACCCTTGTGCAATTCTCTTTGTACATGTATGGTTAATATGTCCAAGAAGTTTAACCAATTTAAAATTCATAGTTTTCGAAAAATTATGGCTTAAAGTAGAAAGTTATTTTTCATAATTTTGTATTTTTTACCCTTTCTTTCAAAGTAACTCCGAAAATATTAGAGCTACAAGCAAAGTTAAGTAACTAAATTGTAGCTTTTTTTGTAAGAAAAATTTTCCTGAGATTTTTTGTACAGTTAATATTTGACGAGATATAGCCGTTTAAAACGTCTATTTACGCACGAGCACCACCTTTTTTCAGCCCTTTAAACTCACCCATTTAAAAACGAAAGGGTCTAAAGAGATTTAACTTACAGATCCTTGTAGTTCTTGGAAAACCCTACAAAATCGTTTTTGAATAAACTTTTTATCATCAAAAATGAAGGAAATACGTTAAAAAACCAATCAATGTAATCATTTATTTATGTTAAATTTATGTGAAAATACAGCGCATTTTTATGTTAATAAATTTTTTTTTGTACTTAAGTCTACTTTTTTCCAATTTATATCTATTACAATAGTTTATAAAAATTGCAATGTTGTGAAGGGTGGTTTTTAAAGGTTGAAAAGTTACATAATGCACGTGACACATTTTTTTCACAACAGAATTATTGAGCAAATCCCTATTAGCATTAATTATTTTTCTCTTGGCAAAAAAATTTTTTTTACATATAACACTAATAACAGTTGATTTTTAAGGGTTGAAAAAGTATAAAATTGTATTTTGAAATGTAACAAATTCATCATTTTACTAATTCAAACCAATTTTCACCTATCTTAAGATTTATAATGCTATTTTTTAATTTTTGACATTTAGGGATAGTTTTCACCCCTAAGAAACAATCAGGGTTCGTCGGCATGACATGATATATAAAGCAGAGGGTGAGTTGAGCCAAATCCCAAATTTTTATGCAAATCAATCAGAGGCGAAATTATTTTTTAAGGATTCGTGATTTTTTTTACATTAAGCTGTAACAGGGGCTGCTTTTTAAGGGTTGAAATATGATGAAATTGTATTCCAAATCCCAAAATAATCATTATTCAACTTATCCAAACCAAATCTTACCCATTTTCAGGTTTAAAATGTTATTTTATGATTTTTGACAAATAAGGGTAGTTTTCACCCCTAAAAACCGTTTAGCGCCCTTCGGTTCGATATAGATTTTGAACCTTCGACTATCACCTACCTCCTGTTAAAGTTTCAAGTCAATCCATGCTGGACGAAAAAATTGCGAGGTTTTACCTTTTTTGAGCTTCATTACACCTGTACTACAATTATATATGAGATGGTTAAATATTTTTATCTAAATTTTAATTTGTTGTTAGAATTGCATCAAATGAGCTGTGTAAACACGTCAATTAAACGCCAATTAATTAAAATTCACATATCACCCTGTACATTAATAAAGAAAATAGATTGACAATTTTTAGTAGCCACATGATATCCTCCCAGAGGATACTCTGTATGGGTTAAGCGTAGAGGAGGTTTGGCTCTTTTTAAGATTGGGAAAAGTAGTAACTTTCAGCTCGAATAACCTATAATGTTCAAACTCGTTCAGGCTGTTTTTTATCAATTAAATAAATGGTAAGCCAAAGCAAAAGGAATGAAAGAAATATTCAGTAGTACTATTCATCTCTGTGTATTCATATAATTAGCATGTTAGAGTATCCTGGTAAAACTCTAATAAAAACTTGATTCTAGCATACTCTTGTTTATAATTATTAACTTTGCGGTGATTATATATGTGTTTTCTTACTTGCCTAAAGGCGTAAATGTTTTAAAAATAATTTCTAATAATTATGGTAGTAATTATATTCATCCGTTCGTGATACGAAAGTTTTATAACCTAGACTGTTAAGATAAGATTGCAAAGAGTATTAAAACTATTTTGACATTCAACCATTTTACAAGCCTCATACCAAAGATTATGAGCGATAGAACAGAAAAATAACCTTCTTGCAGTCTATAATGGATTAAAAAAAGACAGCAATTCAACAGAATGCACAAATAGACTGGTTCACAAGTGACATTTCATGCCAAACTTCACCGAGTCCACCGCAAAAAAATAAACTATTTAAGATATCTGAAATTTGAAAAAGACTAGAGCAGGATATTTTCTAAAAAAGGTCCTGAAACTGTACCGACATAATTTTCATGTAGAGCTGGAGATTCACTGGGCAAACAATTTTTTAATACACGTTTTTACCAATGCCCTGATTGTTAATAAAAAAGTGAAAAACACAATTTCTTATTTTTTTCAACAGAGGTCTTATTAAATCCTTTCGAGAATAGTTTGGAAGTATTTTAAGTTTTTAGTTTACAAATGAAAATTGTTTTCCACAATCAATATTTTTTATCACTATGGATTTCTTGGAGTTATTAGGAAAGCATTGACCGCATCCATATAGTAATTAGTTAACTATCAAATAACCTCCATTATATCCAGCAGGTCCAAATGTTTTCGTAAGCAAAAAGAAAGCAAAACCCCATTGAAATAATCAATAAAAAGTAAAATAGCGGTGAAAACGATTTCCTGAAAAAAAAGCTTTTACGGGACCAGCATACATTTTTCAGAGTTACTCGAAATCCCCGGATTTTGTTACGAACCTCCATTAAATAGAGTCTGTACTTGTCGAAGAAGAAAAAACAATTGTTAAACTGGTCTATACAACCATTCGTTTCATTAAGTAAAAGAACGAAAAAAAACTAAGTACAGTTAGTAACAATGATTACTTTCTAATGAAGTTTAAAATTGCATGAGGAAAATGATTGTGCCTTCTATCAGAATACACTTTTAAATATGGACTTTTTATATCGATGATCTGAATCTATTACGTTTCAAAAATATTATAATATTACATCCTATCTTCTCCCATCATAGCAACAGCCGATACCGGCATGTTTATTCAGTGTTGCCAAATAAATGGTTGGCCATCGAAAGACTGTTTTATACAATGAACTTACAAATGAGTGTCTTTTATTAATAGTCCAATAAATCATTAACGATGTGCGATGTCTCTTAGAATGCGATTACAGTTCATGTGTAAAAAAAAGTAGTGAGAAATAAACTTTTTCCGTGAAATAAAGTAAAATTAAGTAATGTCCTTCTTGCTCTCGCATTTGTGAAAGACAAATATACATTGCACATTGCGTCAGCTGGGGTTCTCTTCTCTGGCGGGCGCTATTTTGTAAACAAGGTAATGAGTTTAACTAGAAGATAACAGACCCCCTTTATATAGAAGAGAGTTGCCTTGATCGTACCAATTCTCGTCTTTCAATTTATGTAGCTCACATACTGATACTTGTAGTTGATACTTGTTATGCCCAAAAGTATTGTATAGTTAAATCCATTCTTTCACCACCTTATACATTTTTTTAAATGTGATACAAGTTCATTTAGTACCTGAAAACAATAAATTACTAAGGCCCTGCAAGTGGTACAATGAAAGAAACTAGTTGCCTTCATCGTACCAGGGGGCTCCTTGATCGTACCCTGCACAATTCATATGTGGTTAATATCGTATGAAATAAACTACAAATAATAGACTTATGAACATTCTCTTTACTGAATCCCTTAACCCATGCAAGAGACGTTGCAGTGGGTTCTCGCAAACTGAGTTCTGGATGGCGAGCCTTGAATTCATAATACCATTTTTCCCCGCTAATTGGGTTTGCTTATTAAAATTATAGGGTATATGGTTTTGTTCAGCTATCTGGAATGCTAATTTCCTCACATCAATTATTGTCAATCCAAACATTAGGCTTTCAAGACGTAAGATGTGGTCAAGCAATACTTTTTATACATCTTCCGGTAATGTGGTTTGCTTCCCGATGATATTGACTTCTCCATTAGCAGAAATGGCGGTTGAAAGTAGGCTTAGGAATGTTACATGTGCGGCAGCAATCGTTGAACCTCATATATCCGTTCCGAAAAGAAATAGGAGCACGATGCATAATATCATCTTCGGTCCACGCTCCGTATTTCCTTTTTGACATCTAGAACACACATAGATGTGTATCAGACATTAAATATCGTTTAAAAGTAACCGGTACGATCAAGGGAACCTTAAAATGGCGGTACGATGAGGGAACCTTAAAGTGTTACGACGAAGGAAACTCGTCGTCGTAGCGGGAAAAAAAACTGGATGATTTTTCATTACTAAATTAAGTGTAATAAATAAGTATATGTACTAAAGTGAGTTACTCTTATCGTAAAAGGATCTGTGAGCTTACGAAAGATGGAGAAATATCACATGGAACCAGCCAAAAAATCCATAAACTAATATGAAACATAAACCACTACAAACAAACACGTGCAACTTTTGCTACTGACTCTCCACAATAGTAAGTATTTATTGTCGACGCTTGAGTGACGCTTGAACTGGTATGATGAAGGATACGGTACGATCATGACAACTCTCCTCTACTTGAATGTGGAAAAAATTCAGTATAAAACTAAAAAAATTATGTATTGCAATTCATTATAATTTGTTTTAAGCGTGCTTCTGCTCATAAAAGTATTTTAAATCCTCCATTTCCTCTTCTCCAATGTCATTTTTTAACAAACAACGCAAATAACTAAATTGTCCTTCTACTGCAAATTCATCATTCGGCATGTTTAGTGCTCCTAATTCCTTTTCGCTTCTTCTTTCCAACCATGGTTTCCGTATTACGCTGTTATTTATTTAGCTTTTCACACACTCTCCGTCATCTTCTCCCTTCTAAAACTCCTACTTCTCGCATGCCATATCGAGTCCTTCTAATCTAATCTAATCTAATAATACTCTCCACTTTGCCACACACCTTCTTGCATTCCTCCTCGCCCTTCAACATTATATCCACCACGTTTTTCCAAAACATCGCCTACCCTAGTCTTTTCTCCAACTTCTTCAGCACTTCCTCGCTCTTCCAGCATCTAAACACATGTCCCACACCATCTTCCACTTCACACCTTACACATACCCCAGTTACTTTTTTCCCAATCTTGTGGAGGTACCCTTCTCTCCACCCATGTCCAGTGAGCACCTGTGTCAAGAAGTAGTTCACCTCCCCAAATTTCCGGTCCATCCAATCCCTCCTGCCCCCAATTACCTACTCTTTCCGGCGCGACTATAACCTCAAGCTTCTTTTTGCGATAAGCCATAAGCCCTGTCGTCAAAGAGGTCACCAAAGTCCGCAAACTCAATAATATGCCATTCGATTAGGGTGTCACTTCAGTTCTCCCATACTGACCGAAACGTTTTTCCATCCACTATGAACATGTATCATGTGTCCTGCTATGCTGTTTCGTGCCACTGAGAAGACAATAATCAAATAATATATTTTTTTTCAATTTATTGTTGGGTGAACAATTTGATATCTTTAGGTTGGTAAGTTATTTTCTACTGTATTGCTTACTGCTTAATTATGTTTATTGCTTATTTGCTAATTTACATTTTTGGTATAGGCATTTAAGGAACAAACGGAATAGAATAAAACAGATCACTTTTAAGTTGTATTTTAACACCTGGAGTTCGGATTTTGTATGCTTTGTAGCATAAGCTCCTTTTATACCTGATCTATTCTATTCATTCGTTCCTCCCTTGTGTTTTTTTCTAGCTCCTTATCCCTGCTTTTCTCTTGTTTTTGCAGCTCTGCAGCTGACAAGTTAACATTTAGGTAACTTCAAGACTTTAACAATACAATTTTCGTCTGAACTTTGTTCCCGTTTCGTGTATAAGGTCCACAGCCTGTTGGAGTCATCGACTCTATCGCTAATAGCTTCAAACAACCGAGCCTTTTGAGATAAGCTTCTCTTTTAGCGTGTATAAGAATTGAATTTGGTGTGTAGAGTATTATAACTTATTATTCTCAAAGATTGGTTTTTTGGATGATTCAATAAATATTTAATATCTTCAATTTTTGTATTGATTATGTATTCAATATTCATTAAATTGGATACACGTGCTCGAGGATAATCAGTTATAATTTGTATTTTCAAGTTTTACATTTTTCTTTACTTTTTTTTCGATTAAAAGCTGGTGGCGTCCAATTTAATAATAATTGCACACCCCAGCTAGCGTATAAAATAGTTTTTTCACTACTAGCTGTAAAGTTGACAATTATTGCTTCTTCTAGCCAACTGAGAAGTTGAATTTCTCTATTAGTGGTTAATAATTTTTCTATTAATAACCTAGGTCAATAATGGATTCAAATATTTTGAGGATTCTGGGGTAGTAGTTCAACAAAAGCTTGTGCAACATAATTTTGTATACCCAGGAGATTGTCTTTAACATATTTGCTGCTTGAAATTACCTATCAAGATAAAATTATTTGAATAAAAATGCCATTAGTTTAAAACTCGCGCTAAACCAAAAATGACTGATGACATAACGAATACGTTCTTGATATATCGAAAACTGACAGTGTACTTGTCAGACGACAGGGTAAACGCTTCTCGTGGTGCGTTTGCGAATTATTTTTAATTTGTGTCCCAAATTTGGCTAGTAGTGGAAAAAATTGTATGGTGGTGAAGACATTTATAAACCTCGCACCTTATTCTCTCTTATTCTTTTGGTGCTCGGTCAATAATAATAGTCTTCACCACCTTGGTGTATAATATACTATAAATTGGAGCCGAATTCCACAAGAGAGCTTATTTTCCCGACATATTCCAACGTTGCCAAATTTAGTAGTAACATAACAATATTGAAATAAATATGTATATATCAGAAAATAAGAAATATGAAACTAAAAAAAAACAAGAAATCCCAGGCCCAAATCCGGTTGATCAAAGTGTAACTATGTATAGAAATATCAGAAAATAAGAAATAAAAAACTAATAAAACTAAAAAACCAGCACCTAACCGGGTTTCGAACCTACGACCTCTGAGTTGTAAGCTCAATACCCTACCAACTGCGCTAATCAGCTCACATTCAGTAACATCGAATAAAAGGTTAAAGGCTGCTTGGACGCATGCGCACCTCAACTACTAAATTTGACGTGGTGGGTGGAATATTTCGGGAAAATAAGCTCTCGTGAATTCCACCTCCTGAGCTGGAGAGCTGTAGCCTATGGTTTTTAAGGTTACAGCTTCACATTTACACTAGTGACGTATCTGTATTATGACTGGCATAATTTGAGTGAGTTATTTGTTTTCCCATTTTTTTAAATAACCTTGCTATTTATTCATATCACTTTAAAAAAATATTTGGTCAAAATTATGAAGTTGTACTATTGTACATTGTAGGGCACAATAGATCTTTTAGGTCTCAGTGAATGTCACCCCAAAAATCACACATACATACATTGTACATTGTATTGTACTATTGTCCTATGGGTCCTTTGGTGGCAATACAACAATTGGAAGGTCTTTTCTTCACTTTTCAAGTATAAGAAAATCGAGAGGAGTTGAATCAGGTAACCTTAGGGGCTAAATTGCTCCTCTTCGACCTATCCACCGATTTGGGAAGACTTTGCCCAGGTAGTTTCTCATAATTTTCCATAAAGTTGGGAAATTTAATATCATAAATTTAAATTTTTTTCTCTCTGAATATGGGTAGTATATACTGAAAAATGTTTTTGATTATTAAATAGTAACAATTACAATTTCAGTCAACAGTCGAAGTAAGGAGGAAGAACACACACACGCGCTTGATAATAGCAAGTCAGGTGGTTGCGTAGCAACGTGTCCATCGATAAATATTCACCAATTTAGTTCATTCCCAGGAGTAATATAATTTTTGGCACGACATTGCCATCTTGATGAAAATCAATAATATATTTGGAAAATTAATAATAAAAGACAACATCAAAATATGATACAAGCATATTAGCATATTAATTTTATCATTATTTATATTATATTGTTTATAATAAAAAATCCCTTTTCTATTTATTCTCAGTAACACTTTAGCCTTTTCATAGTGGCAATATCGAATGTTTTAAGCATAGAGATACTTAAAATAGAGGCAACAAGCCAGCTTCCAGCCCGTCAGCATATAGGAGAGAGATAGAAAGTAGTAGGTTTATGCTGTCTTTCTCTAATAGCGTGTATGCTTTATATACACAAACAAAGACAGAAAAACCTTTGATCGTCTGTCTCTTTCTCTCTTACCGGAGCTCAGATGGACATTCCTACTTACAGAGCGCCCTATGGTTTGTTGCCTCTATCTCTTTGGTTTTCAGCCGCATTCTTTTCACAGCTTCAGATAAGTTTGCCAAACTTAACATCTCCTGGCTCTGCTGGCTAAAAAGTTTGAAACGATAGAATAAACAATAATTGAGTGAATTATTTGTGTTCCCATTTTTTTAAATAACCTTGCTAATTATTCATATCACCTTAAAAAATATTTGGTCAAAATTTTGAAGTTGTACTATTGTACATTGTATTGTACTATTTTTTTGCTGTGTAATTTTATTTTTTCAACAGTAACCAAAATGTATTAAGAGATACGATAACAGCCAATCTGATCTATTTATGAAAAGTTGTTAAATACGCAGTGTAAATTTGAAACTGCCAACACCCTATTTTGCATCAACCAATTACTCAATTACTGCTCTATATGGGGGATGGACGTGAAACAAATAAGACCATTTTGTGTATTTTTTTTAAACAACAGCCCACGTTTTCGAGTCTGAAAGCAAAGCCTCGTTACATGCCGTGATATTTGTTATACATCTGCATTTGTGAACGAACGGCGAAAATGCATATTCGAAAGGCTGTCGTTTGTCGGAGTTCACTGTAACAGGGTTGAACTCCCTTAGATTTTTTTTTCAATATATTCATTCAAAACCTACATATTTATTTGAAAAAGGTTAGCTTCTTGAACCGTAGGATTGAGATGAAACGCTTTGTCTCAAAATATATTTTAACCAGAGCTTCCTTTAGAGTTTATTTCCTCAATCTAGAGAGAGCCGCTAAACCCTGGAAAAATAATACATAAACGACACTTCTGTCACAAATACAAGGTCTTCTAATCGATTATCAAAAGTAAAGAAAGGTTTGTAATAATGTTACCGTGCTTTCTTAAAAATCCAACATCTACTTCTCGGGATATATGCCTCGACAGACAATGAATTACAGTTACAATGTGGGTCTTGTAAGACCACATAATAAAGGTCTCTTAATACAGGTCCTCCAATTAATGTAGAAGTGACCTGCTACACTGATGGCTCAAAAATCGATCGAGGTGTACATAATAGCTAAACCAAAGACAAGAGTATCATTGTGCTAAGGTTAATACCAAGAGGTTATAAAAGCAATCAACTCTATGCCAACTCGTTTTGGGCTACTTGGAAACACTACATGAGCTCGACAGAAAAAGAGTCCTACTTAACTTGGGTTCCATGCCTCAGATCACAAGAAGCAAATTCACAGACCGAGAAAGACCATTATGTGCTTCTATGAGTCTAGTACCTATTTGTGGTATAGCTACAATAAAAACAGCTAAGAATACTTGAATGAAAACAGCCTAGAGAATAGAGGAACAAGAATACTTGAATGAAAACAGCTTAGAGAATAGAGGAACAAGAATACTTGAATAAAAAGCAGCATAGAGAATAGAGGAACAAGAATACTTGAATGAAAACAGCCTAGAGAATAGAGGAACAAGAATATTTAAATGAAAAGCAGCCTAGATAATAAAGGAATAAGGCTTCCAGAATGGGTCAGGCACCAGTAGGCGAATCTTGTTTGGGCTCCCGGCAGGACATTGTAGACTCAACCTCAACCAACGAATGAACATGATGCAAAGGCAGACCATATTTGAAAACGAGAAAACTTCAGCAGATATACCTTATTACTGAAAGGTCTGGAGAAGCAAAAAACCACATTGTGAAGTCTAAGTAATAAAGATTGGTTTAGACATGGAGCTCTAGCGTAACAAGCTCCCCATACCTATTAATCTAATTCAACCACCTAGCCTCTGGTACATTTTTTAAGAATGTCCCAAAGCTGGTTACCACCTCCTAGAGCTTTGCCAATAGGTGTAGAATTCAAAAATTGAAGGGAAAATCAATAGGGCACTGAAAGTATCCCAAAAGTATTTCATAAATCATCTAATGCTCAAAAATTGGGTTTGTTGTAAGCAATATCAGGATCCAAAATATCATAATTATATAAAATCCTTCCCTGTATTCCAGGCGCTCGTCGATATATAAATATAATGTGGATGTGGCGGCCTTTTACGAGATGGGTTGTCGTGTATTCTGACAGGTTTTTCTCGTGCTTCGTAAATTTTCATTTCGCTTTGCAAAGGATATGTTTGCGTTTACATACACCCAGACAGGAGCTGGATACGAATTATTAGCAAAAAAATAAATAATAAATATAATTTGGCAGGTAATCAATAACCGATAATTAAAATGTTTGTAAATACTGAGAAGTTGTTTTTGTTTATGTAAATCGTTCAATTATCTAGAAATATCAACGGTGGAAAGAATATTTATCAAATTTTTGCCACAATATACGTGTTTTGACATTTAGCAGTAAAGAAAAGTAGCAGGAGTAGGGAGTAAGCAGTAAGGGAAATTATTCATTGTATTGAAAATGTTTGTACTTCTTCTTGACCATTTACGGCGCAATCTTCATCCCAATAACATTTGAACAGCGCCATTTCAACCATTAACCATCACTAAAAACCGAAATTGACCATATCCATTTAACGAGCAACCTCAAGCCAGTACATGTGTTTGGAGAGTAACTCACCTATCTATAAAAATCGGTTGCATGTCATTCAAAATAGATTACATTTTAGAGTACTGTATAAATACACATGTTATAATTTAATAAATAAAATAAATCATACAATTCGTGATAGCTTACCATATTAGGTACCCAAACACTCTTTTGGGTAGGTACAACAAAAATTTACAAGTTTCTACAAAATTCTAATTGGGAAATGTGTGGGAATCAAACATATTTCAAAGTTTAGAGTTGCTAGAGAGAAGTTGTCTTAAAAATGAAATTGCTTAACTTTAATTCGGTGCAGTATCCAGATTAAGATTATATTATAGTGAACACTATTGAAAATCACTTAACGGGTCAAGTTACACTGAGAAAATTGTTAAAAAATGTAAATTAAACGTTAACTACACCCAAAAAAAGTGAAACCAAAGAATCTCAAATAATAATTGTTTATTTTTATGACTTGTTTCGACAAAGTTTTGATTATTAAACTCAATTTATGAATGAACAGCTCAACAAATATTGTGAAAAATATATAAATTATATCAAGTTTTAGCTTCTGTTTTTGGAGTACCATCCATTATTAAAAATAATTAGCTATTGTTTAACCAAATTATTCTTAGTTTCAATATTGTTATCGAAATTATATGTGTAAGTATGTTTTTATGTAGCACTATATGTAGGATAGGCTAAGTCTAAAAACCAATACAATAATAATAGATTATATATTTATGATATCAGTTTACAATAGAAAGAATTACAATAAGTATGGTGCTTGAATATAAAATTTTTATTATTTATATATTTGAAAGTTGCACTTCACCAGATTATGAATTAAATTTTACACCCAGAAAAAATGTACTGATATCTGTGACAAGTTATAAAAAAGAAGCGACAGTAAACTTTTCCCCACAGATATCGAAGTTTTGTTGTGTTTTTCAATTATTCATCCATCACTTGAATGACAGCCACGAGTTGCACAAGTTTTTGGCGCCATTACTAATAAATGTAATTTTGTAAACAAATTTTATCGTTCAAAACACAAAAAACATGTAAATAATCAAAAAGCTTACAACAAAGAAAATTCTTTGGTAAACAATAAAATCACATGTCTTTGACAGATAACGGGCTTAAAATGGCAACTGTCAGACATGCGCACTCAGAAAATGAATTGTGAAATAGCACAAGCTTCGCTTCTTCTTTGGATGGTGTATTCTGTGGTCGAAGTAACAAGGAAGAACACACTCTTGATAATAGCAAGTCAGGTGGTTGCGTAGCAACGGGTCCATCGGTACATTTTCACCAATTGAGTTCATTTCCAGGATTAATATAATTATGAAAAATTTTAATGTTAAAAGACCAAAACAAAATATGATACGAGTATATTATAGAGCTAACGTTTTATCACCATTTATATATTTTTTATAATCAAAAATCAATTTTCTAACTATTCTCAGTAGCACCTTTTCATAGTTGAACGTGGAAATATCGAATGTTTCACAGCTTCAGATAAGTTGCCGAACTATAACGTCTTCTGGCTCTGCTGGCTAAAAATTTTGAAACGGTAGAATAAAAAATAATTTAGAATTTTCATATTATATTTTTTCAATAAAGTGGAATTATTTAGAAACAGTTTGTCATTTAAAAAAGTAATATGAGTAGATTCCACAAAGTAAATTCGATAAAATAAAAGTTTCGCTTTAATAAAATTAATTCAAACCATGGAAATTATCATAAATAATTTATTGGCGTACTTATCCATGATTCACGGTACTAAACTCTCGCTGGTTATATTTTTTGCGTGTATAAATCTAGCCTATCGATGCAAAGAAAAGCTGTAAACCCATGAAATAGGCAAGTAACAGTAAGTACAGTATTAGTATTAGCGGTAGGTAGGTGTGCTTGAGGCGACTCATCTACCACATCCGCATTATCGCAACCAAGTAGTAGGAGTAGAAAAGTTTTAGTTTAACGGTCAAAAGTGAGAAATGATGGGGGACTAGGCGAGGCCATCAGATGTGAGCTCCCGTTCTAAAAAGGGGAAGTTCCACATTGTAGCAAACGGTACGTTATGTAAATTTACAAGAAGTCATCTAATAATAATTGTTTTACTTCGATACACAGCTCTACAAAAATAAACTTTTTTTCTGTTGCCCTGGATATCATCGCGAATTTTAACGTATTCAAGTGCCCAGATTACGAATATATTCATGGAAGTTCTCAATGTGCTATCAGGGTTGATGGGAGTGTCACATGATAGCAGATTATTGCTGATCTTTGAAAAGAGATTGTCTCCTGAAAAATTATAAAAGAAAAGCTCATAACAGGCGTTTTATGAAAATATTAAATATATTTTCGACATTCTCCTCTTTTTTTTCTTCGATGTCTAATTTCTTAAAACATAACTGTCATTATAAATATATGTTATGTTGTTTATCGTTTTTTTGATTTTTGTAATGTTAAATGAAAATGAAGATTTAAAAAAACCAGAGCAAATCTTACAAAATCATTGATAGTTTCATGAATTGTGGGCATAAATAGACCCAAAATCATTTTCATATCTAGGGCAACAAAACCACTGTGGAGCAGTGTAATTTATCTCTTTAAAGCATATTTGCTTTTTGGAGAGATTTAATTTAGTAGAAATCATAAACTTATTAAATTTTAATAATTTAATAAGGCACAGATATTTTTCAGTTTCAAATGATAATAATTACCCTACAGAATCTATAAGCAAACAAATTAGAAATATCGAGAAATGGGTCATTTTCAATATCTAATAATATTAATGACTCAGCTGTTGAAATAAAATTATAATAAAAATTATTTATCAATTTTATACAGTCTCCAGACTTACAGAACCAAGAAAATCAGTGAAATCATACACACCTTTATATATGATAATATCCTCACATTATGTATTTCAGGAAGGGGAAGGAAATATAAATTTGAAGCTTTTGTAAACGCATTAGTATTGGCTGTAACATCGAAGAGTATTGAGTTAACTGTATAAACCCTCACTTCGTGGAATCTACTCATCAATTGTCAATCTATTTGCAATTTACACATTTTTACAAATATATTGTGGAGTCATTTAGAAAAAGTTAGTTTCATTTAAAACCATATCGAAGAGTATGTTTTCGGAACTTCGTTCATGCGACATCTAGCGAATACCATTAAAACAACCCATATTTTCTTGTTTTCTCGAGTGCTTCCACGTGTATTTTCGATTAATTTAACATAAAAGAAGATACAAATTGTCACGAAGAACTAATAGCAGCAGAACAGAAATTTTAAGAATCTAAATGATACGAAAAGGCCAAGCAATAGGTAAATAATTTTTACAAAATGGACTGTGTCATCAAATATAAAAGTAATTTTCGTCAAAAGTCCGGTAAGTCAAGTTAACAGTACGAGTAAGATGTTTCCAGAATATCGAAATGAGAAATGAGATTGGGGCTGTGTTCACAAAGGGTCATGTTCAGACTTTTTGAACGAATTGACAATTACGAGAAATATGTATTGTACTGCTCGCTATCAAGACCCGAGGAGTATTCGATAAGATAATTTTTTACTTTGTAGATATCAAATAATTGATTGTCAATCTGACGTTTAATAATTATCAATACAAACCTTATTAGTTAATCAAATATTATTTAATTATTTTTATTTAAAACTACAGTTGTGAAAAGTACAATTATTGGTAAATTAACTGAATCGTTAGATACAATACTAAATCTTCGCGGCATTTTTAATCCAGTTGTCAGTTTGACGTTTAATTAATTTTTAATAAAAAATAAACACCAAACTGAAAACACCACATGTAGGGTATTATCGCTGTAATACAGCGGTGATTGGATGAAATTGGACACATGACTTGAAATTAAGTAATTTGATTGGTTACTATATTCAGTAAAAAATTATCAACAGTAAAAACACAAGAGCTTCTTTTTTATCGGATAAATTTCTCTTTGCAACGAAACAGTTTTGCCAATCACTAATTTTACGAGAAAAACTGACATGATAAAATTTATTATTATATTTATTATTATTATTTATTATTATATATTTTTTTTATCTAATGTCAGTTTTTCCAGCAAATTTAGTGATTGGCAAAACTTTGAGTTAAAGAGAAATTTATCTGATAAAAGAAAAGCTCGAGTGTTTTTTGGCAAGATAAATTAACGACAGAATATTGAAATTATAAGTAACTAAACTTGCGACTCATTGTAATTGTGTAAAAGTGACGTCCGCTTACTAGATATTGAGGAAGAGGAGTTTTTATCGCGATAAAAAAGGATGCACCTTTTTTATCGATGTCAAAGTGACAATAACATTTCCAGGTATATGACATTTTAACATTGGAGTTAATTTATCAACAGTAAAAACACAAGAGCTTTTTTTTATCGGATAAATTTCTCTTTGCCAATCACTAATTTTACGAGAAAAACTGACATGATAAAATCGCGACACCGAAGGTGGAGCGATTTTATCTAATGTCAGTTTTTCGAGCAAATTTAGTGACATCCGCTTACTAGACATTGAGGAAGAGTTTTTATCGCGATAAAAAAGGATGCACCTTTTTTATCGATGTCAAAGTGACAATAATCTTTCCAGGTATATGACATTTTAACATTGGAGTTAATTTATCGCTGTAAAAGTTAAAGCTAACTTTTGCCGCTGTCGAAGTGACAATTGCACTGTGGCATATGCGATTTTTTATACATGAATTAAATTGTCATATAAATAAACACAAAACTAACGAATGTCGTTGTCAGTTGTATCAAAATAGCTGTGTGAAACGGGTGGAAATCTGACCAATCACTAGGCAGCAGAAATGCAAAATTGAGTTCAATTCTTCAAATCGCTCCTCATAGTTTAAAAACAAGGTATAGTCAATTGTTCTCGACAACAATGCAAAGCAGTAAATTCATAGTTCTTTTTTGGGAAATACCATATAGTTTTTGGATTTTATGTAAAAACCCACAAAAAAGTTCACCAAATTTCTCCGTTGATTATCCCAAGTTGGACGCTTGTGATGGCAATATAAAACGCGAGTTTATAAAGGGTAACGTAGCACGAAATAATAAAACATAAATTGAAAGACCTAAATCAATTACTGCAACACTCTTTGCCAAAAGTGTCTGCAGAGAACTGGAAAAAAGCTATAATAATTATAGTTAGAGATGAAGATTCGTCAGATACTGATAAAATGGAATTTTGATTAGGTACATCATCTGAAGTTTTTAAAAAATCAGCCCTTTTTAGGACTTCCAATCATCCTCATATGTAGAACTTACTAGTTAATTAAATTGAATAGTATAGGATCTTATTCTTACCAAACTACACTGCAAATCACTCCCAAATATATTTGAATGGTAATGGTATTAGGGTTCTATTGTCCTTGCTACTTGCAGTTCACTAAACAGGAAGAATCTAGCGAAAGTTGCTAACTGAACACTTATTTACAGAAAGAAGCGCTTACAATTCTGCTTAATTCTAGGAATCGCACTGAAGTGTTTCAGACACATTTTTGAATTTATAATTAGCTTTTCAGCTATCAATGTGATAAAAATACACTAGGTATAGATATGGCGGCTAGCTCCCAAAGGACGAACTTTTGGATAAAGGTTATTTAGATTAGATGGACAATCAATTCTAGTATTTGTAATATACGGTGGGCAGGGGAGTTTTCGGACCACCTACGTACCAATGTCTGGATGAAAAATCTATTTTTGAAGTCAAGACTTTTGTCACCAAACAATGTTTGAGGAGACACTGATATAACTGGGACAATACTAGATGAACCGAAGAAAATATTCACTAAGAGAGAGAGAACATCATCATCTCATCTAGGGAACAAGTGATGCACAAAGGTAATTCTGGAGTACTAATAGTTATAATAGTATCAAACCGAGTATTAAACTACTATCATATCTTTGACATCTATCATACTATTTAACTTGTTGGTGACTTTCACTACAAATTCTTGATAAATTTTCGATGGCAATAAACCATTACTTGTATCTTTTTTAATTATCTATTATTAAACTTAGTAATTAAAGCGAGTTTTTTTATTTTCAATGAACTGAATGGAAAGGAACCTTCTTAGACATAAAAAATAAGCCTTATAAAACAAAATTCCACCCTTGCTCTTGATCGAGACATTCAAAACGTCATTTGGCGTTGGTGAAAGGGTCAAACAAATAAAATTGTGTACGCGAAACCTTGGGCTAACTTGGATTATTCTTGAGCGATTGTCGACCCGACGCTCGAGGACGACGCGTCGTTGACCGAAGTGTCGACGTCGGCGGCATCGACCCTCAGCCTAAATATAAAGAGTGTCGCGTGATGCACACGATATACACGATTCAGTTCGGTTGCAAAAATAAATCGCTTTTTTATCTAGAAAGGTATGTGGAGTCGTGTTAGGATATTTGGATTACACAAAGAAACATAGGTGGGTGACTATTTTGGATGTGAAGTCGATT
The DNA here is from genome assembly GCA_910591675.1 of Galerucella calmariensis. Classification (NCBI taxonomy): domain Eukaryota; kingdom Metazoa; phylum Arthropoda; class Insecta; order Coleoptera; family Chrysomelidae; genus Galerucella; species Galerucella calmariensis. Next base: position 108,946 of record CAJUYG010000006.1, on the reverse strand, counting down.
GGGAAATTATTCTGTACTCATCGCTACCAATAGGCCAATTCGGAAAGTCGCTTCAGTTAGATCCAGTAAAGGATATGACAATAGCACGTTGTTTTGAGATGACAAATGGACTGTCATTGTTTGGCGCTTCTTCCTTTCGATTTTTGAGACAAATATCGTTGCATTTAAATTAGGTATCCGAATTAAATTTCACTTTTATCGACTAAATATAATTTTTTAAGGATTAAGTGGAAATAAATAGAAATAAATTGGAAGAAAGAAGGAAAGAGAGTGGCGTAGCTAAGGTAATCTGCGCTCGGGGACATGACAAATTCTGCACCCCTCCTTGGACCAACAGAGTCCTCACTGAGCCCTCAAGAATATTTTGGAATTTTGATGATTCTCTATTCGATTGTGAACAATTTATTTGAAAAAAAAATATACTTTACAAATTATACATCCCTGGAATAGACATAGTCTACAACTAATTAATCTTGTTTGATTTTACTGTCCTAAACTGTGTCAATCACGTTGTCAAAATTAATATTCTCAAGTGTTTTTCTTTCGAAACCAAGGACTGTAAGATCATTCACACAATCTCGTCCCATTGAAGCGCGTAAATAAGACAAAATAAGTTTCCATTTGCCGAAGGACCGCTCATAGCTTGCAATTAAAACAGTAATTGTCAGAAGTATTTCCGGTGAAACGAGCAGATTCAAAAATACGTCATCTTCATATGAAACAATAAAAAACGCCATCTGTAATCCTACATTGTGGATGTGTCAACGTGGCGCACAGGGACATCCCCTACCTACACTTCTGGGAAAAAAGTATTGATGCAATCTTTATCACAGACGAGAACTGATCAGAAAGCAAAGTGAAAAAGCTAAAGCAAGGCTGGAAACAACAACAATAAGCCAAAAATATACTTTTTTTTCAAGAAGAATTATCTTCAGCCGAGTGTGGTCATAATACAGTAATTAGAGTTCCAAACGTCGACAAAGGAAGGCTTGCTCCTAGAAGAGCTATAGCGGTAGCTCTAAGCGTAGATGAGTGTGGTCTGTTTAAGAAGTAAAGAAGGAGTATCAGAGATACTGAAAATTAGATCTAATTTAAGGTTCGTTTGGCTGGAATTGGAATTGACAAAAAGGAACCCAAAGTCCTTTCAAAGTAACATATGCCATATGCCATTATGCCTTCAAAAACTGAACCCTGAAAAAAATCAGTGAAAGGGAAATGGAAGTGACGGAAGAAGGACCTAGTGAAAACGACTGTTGAATGGTAACTACAGTTCAAATAAGGTTACCCACTGGACCAAATTTATTTTTTTTACTGGAGTTCCTTCGAATGGACCGTTTATCTGCCGCATCCTGTATAATGTGGTACAATGTATAAATTGAATGTTTTTTACATAAATATTTGATTTCCGCAGTGATCCGCTATGATGGCTCAATGATTGCGATTTTTAATATTGTTTCTTTTCTAGTGAGAATATCCTCCTATGCGTAACGTCATTTCGGTTTTATAATAAATTAATTTAATCTAGCGAAACTTCTGAAAAAACTCTGTGTTTATTGGACCTTATAAATGGTATACGTGAGATGAATGCTATGGGTTTTATATTACTTGATATAAAATTTATTTGCTGACTATTTCTGATTGTATTTATGATAAGTAACAAAAAAATTTAATAGATGTAGGAAGAAATTTTACGGTGCTTGGAGTTTAGTAAATCACATTTGTCATTTTGCTACGTTTTGGCTTGAAAGATCGCCTAAGAGATAGACTAAATTAGAAATACAGAGATATTTAAAATGCCATATTTAACATGGAAGTAACCAAATACTATAAAAATAAACGTCACGTACGTCGTGTCAAATGTCACGAAGGTCACGTCAAAAGTCACTAGTCACTGGACATGAAATGCTGCTCCTAATTTTACTGGTCCTTTTTTCGTCACAATTTTAATGTATACTGATTTTTTCAAAAGCCTTTCCATCAAAATTAATCAAAGAATCATCTCATCAACTCCAAAATATTGCTCATTGGTAAATTCATCAATCCTTGTCTTTGCTAGAAATATAGAACCTGCGCACTCTCTTACAGTTTATGGCGCAGTGTCTGACAATTTTGTATATCTATTTATTATAATCTTTGGTAGCCGGGAAATAACAAAAATTATTTATATAGGTTAAAGCCAGGATAGATGCCACGGTTTTTGAAATATACTCCTAATTTAAAAAATATTAATTTTATAATAATAATGTTTATAAATGTGAATATGAATCCACACACGAGCGAAACGAGTTCTCTCAGGTTTTCACAGGTCGGTGAAGTATGATCTTAGTTCGGATCTTAGACTGTAAGTTTTCTCGATGTGACGATCTTAACTTACACTCTTATACACTCTTAAAAAGTATAATTAATAATGTATGAGGTTCCTTCAGTCAACCAAATTGACCTCAGAAACTTTCAAACGTTTTCAAAAATGGTTACCTTTTGAATGTAGAGTTACAATAGAAGATGTTAACTGGTATACAAAAATGATGATACTTTATGAAAATTTAGGTTTTTGTTCACGTTATTATTTCAGTTATTGAAGAAAAGCGTTTGAAAAATATCATCCAAAAACAGTATTGCTATCATTGACTCAGGTCTATGATTGCTATGAAAAATTGACCTACAAACTGCAAAAGAAATCATTCAAGATCTAACACTATGGGGGTTCCAACTTAATGTTTTGTACCATTTATTACAACCTTTTGGCGGTGTAAACGTATTGCTGAAAACTTTCATGTGCTTGTGATACTTCAGCATAACAAACGTGTATCAGAGAGAGAGAGAGAGAGAGAGAGAAAGACAGATATTGAGAGCCCAATAGTAGATTATTATCGATAAAAAGAACTGGTGTCACCGAACGAAGCCAGAGTGGGTCGCTAATTGACTGATTGAAATGTTAACTTTGTAGTCAAATTTTCCTTAAAATTAATTTTTGGTGGAACGGACAAGTCTATTTGGTCCAAAAAACAATACTTATAGTTATTGTTATTAACTTTACCGCGAAATTTAAAATATTCAAATTTCTATATACCTACACTGTGTTATTTTTTTTTTTCGGGCCCAGATGGGTAACCCACTCTCAACCCATGCCCTGTGAGCACCTGCGTCAAGAAGTAGTTCACCTCTCCAAATTTCCGGTCCACCCAATTTCTCCTGCTCCCAATCGCTCCTTTTAGCGCGCCCTCATGCTCATACCACCTTCTCTCCATTTCCTCATCCATCCATTCCTGTACTTCCTCTCTGCTCTGGCTTTAGCCATCAAGTCCAATGGATAGGACCGTGATAGCACTGCTGCTGCCAGTCCACCCACTGTCCTGTACGCCTGCACCACCCTCAGAAGTATTCCTCTCTGCACCCGCAGGAGTGGTCTAGCCCTCGCATTCACCCCTGCTTTCTCACCCCACACTTCCGCGCCAAACAGTATACTCTGCTCTACCGTCCTACCAATTATCCTCCTCTTCCATTCCCCCGGTCCTTTCACATTACCCATCAATCTTCCCAGCCACGCTGCCCTTACTTTTGCCTTCTGTGCAGCCTTCAACATATGGGTTTTGAAGGATAATTGGCTATCCAACCACACCCAGATACTTCACCGTCCTCCATCCGAATTTTCTTTCCCTTCACCATCACCCCCACCTCCCTTGCCTTGCTCCGCCCCTTCACCAGTAGCCCCACCGTCTTATCCTCAGCTACTTCCAGTCCACACCGCTCTATCTTCTCCACAATCTTCCTACACATCCTCTCCGCCTTTCTTTCTATCTCCACCTCTCCCTTTGCCGTACATACCAGACACACATCGTCCGCATACACCGTAATCTCACATCCGTCTTCACATGCTATCCCACAAACTTCATCAAACACACACTTCCAAAGCGTCGGTCCCAGAACCGAGCCCTGGGGCACTCCAATCTCCGTCCCATACCCTCTTCTCCTAGTGTCCACTATCGCACGCCCCGTCAGGTAATCCTCTACTAGATTAACTAGCCCCTCTCCTACTCCGAGCTTTGTCAACGCGCTCAACACCGCCCGTTTACTGACACTGTTGAACGCGTTCCCCACGTCGAAGAACACAAGCAGGGCCAATTTGTTATTCCTACCGTTACCCTGCCTAGCCCCTTGCACCAATTCCACCACACTGCCCAGCGCTGAGATGCATGACTTCTCTTCTACAAACCCATGTTGGTTTTCCCTAAAACCCCCATTCCTATCAACTTCCTCCTCAATCCTAACCTTTATTATCCCCTCCATCAATTTATCCAATCCACACAGCAGGCTGATGAGCCTGTAGTCCTCCGCCCGCTTCCCATCCCTACCCGTCTTTTTCACAAGGATCACCTTGGCCACCTTCCACTTTTCCGGGAACTCTTCTTCCCTCAGTATCCTGTTAAACAGTTCCTAAAAGTATTCCCCATTGTCATCCAATAGCCTCTTCACCATATCACCTCTCATGCCATCTATCCCTGGGGCTTTCCTTACCTTAACATTTCTCCCCCCTCCTCTACTTCCCACTTCTCTACCGACCTTATACCTCTCATTTTCCCTATCTCCCTAGTATTCTGGGCTTCCCGAATTCTGCCCTCCACACCTCCTTCTACCCCTGTAAACAATTTCTCTATAATCTCTTTCTCCCAATCTTCCTCTAGCACCACGTTCCTATTTCCACCCATTCTTTTCACCGCTATCTCATACGCCTTCCTCCATGGGTTGTTTTCCAACTCTCCCAGTAACTCTTCCCACTTTCTTCTTTTTTCCCTCTCCACCCTGCGCTCCAGTTCCTTCTTTTTCTCCTTATATCCAATACACTGTGATATTTATAAGATGCGACATAGGGATTCCTGTACAAAACTGTCAAACGCAAGCTAACTTTTTTACCAAATAGCGTTCATAAAAAATAATAACAGATTTAAAAAGTTAGTTTTCTTAAATTCGGTCTGGATTAGTAGAAAAATTAATGGTTTTGTTTGAAAAAGTCGTATACCATTTTCATAACACTTTCGTATACTGAAAACACTACAGTGGCGAATCGAACCGCGATACTTCACGTTTAACTTTCAAATTTTCCGTGCTTCTACCCGTCTGGCTATGTCCTAAGCGCTTGAAAGTATTCGAAAGTGGTATGAATGTGGAGCTCGACTTTTTTAAACATAACTATTCATTTTTTATTAAACCAGAACGAATTTAAAAATACTAAAAGTGCATTCAAACTTATTTTCCAACGACCTTTCCAAATCTGTTATTATTTTTAATGAACACCATTTAGTAAAAAAGTTGGCTCGCGTTTGACAGTTTTATACAGGTATCCCTATGTCGCTTCTTATAAATAACACAGTGTATATGAACGGAGAGGCTTCGTATGACTGATCATCGTTGCCTTTGAAGCAACAAGGTAGTAGTGACTTGTGCAGTATTCCTATTTTTTCTTGAAAATATGTGGTTTGGATTCTTCTAAATCTACTAGGACTAATATCTAAAATAGATGTTTGTCCAGAACGAATCGTTATGCTGTAACTTAGAAACTATGTAATTAGGTATAAGATTTTATATATATTTATCTAGACAGCTATCCAAATATGTCTCATTTTGCAGTTTTCTTTCATTTTTGTAAAGCAAACTAATAGTTTAGCACAATTCCTCGGCTAATAGAATTCCTGACAAATACAATTAGAGTAAAAAACAATAACGGACAAATAGAAGTGTCTTGCATATTATACCGTTTCTGTGCCAGATTAGGTTCCGGACAGATAACCAAGCTCTTCGGTTATACCATTTCTGATATAGACCGTTTCTGACAAGACTTAGATCCTAAAATACCGTTCCCGACAAAACAACTTTCCGTAATAAACTGTTTGCTGGATTTGAGTTCAGGAGGGTAATTTATAAAATTTGTAAGGCTTCGCCTATTTGTACAATTTTGTAATTTCTTATATATTCTCTTGTTGACTAACCTTTTACTGTTAGTAAATTTAAGGTCGATTCAAACACATCAGTCCCGTGCCCTCACAGTTCCGGCGCCGATCAGTTTCGAGACGTCAGTCTCCGAACCGTCTCCGATCCGATGTTTTTACGGGACTACGCCGGAAGGTACAAGTAGAAGACAGCGCATCAACAACGGAAAATTTTAAAAATGAACGATGAACAATTATTTGAATGTGTTAGAAAATATGACGTTTTGTTTGATTTGTCCCATAAAAAGTACATGGATACTGGTTACAAGAATAATGTTTGGTTAGCAGTTTTGCGACATTCTAAAATATTGATGAAACTTGACATCATCTTCCAGCAGCTCTGTATATAATGTTGCGTATTCTCATTCGGTGTCCCTTTTTCTCCAGGCATCATGAACCCATTTCCGAGTTTTTCTTTGGTTTACTTGCTCTTCTTCTTCTTCGTCAAGAATTATGGCAATCGCTGCTAATTTATCATCTGAGAAGCTTGCCATCTTGTCAACACCTAGGTCACCAACTATAAACTGATTCGTTTCGGCCGTGTATGAACAAACATGACTGATCAGTCAAAAAAGTTCGGTGACGGAACTGTCTGGGATCCGCGCCGGAACTGTGCCGAGACTGATGCGTTTCAATCGACCTTTAATTTATTTAACGCACAGAAACTTTAACTACAGTAACTTCAATGTATATTACCCTGAGATCTGGCTTTGTTGCCTCTAAATTTAAATTCAGTTTGGCAAGAACCCACACTGTCCATGTTTTTTAAATTTTTGGGGTAATAACGGAAATAATTATAATTATTCATAAAGTAAGTAAATTGGTAAGAAAAAAATGTTTATAACGCCACTGGATTATTTACACCAAGTACATTGTTACAGGCGAAGACACAATTCTACGTGTGGGTTAAACGCTTCGTCAATTCAATTACTGAAAAAAATGTGTACAATTCCTGTCGGTTTCTCGTTGGAAACGTCAATATATTTTTTTTGTAGCAAAAGTCGATTACCAGAATTCAAATTGAAAGATAGTTAACTCTCAAGAATTCTTGCTATCTGTATTTCATTGCAAAAATAATGTAATTTAAATTACACCATTCCGACAAGAAAATTGTTTTCAAATTAAGATTTTAAACTTCCAGAGCAATTATAGCTACAGCATTAATAAATTAATTTAAAAGTATTGAAAAACATTATTCATACTTTTAATTTATTTGTTACTCATTTTAAATGGAGAATTCAATTTGCAGTTCCACTTTATTTAATACATTCACTAATCAATTTTTTTTCAAATCTCGTGATATCTATTTCCGCTTTAACTGAACTTAGCACTTTACTATTCAGTGCACTGCTTTGGCTTAGCCCTCGTTCACACGATTAGAATTTTCGTCCGTCCGATTGATCGCCTAAGTGGACGGTGCTCGGTGGTCTCTTCCCAATAGTACCCGCCAAGATCCGGACCTTGTGGGGCTGTTCAGTTTGAAATTGAACACAATGGATAGTAGACGGATCGTACATTGGCTGTACTCGACTGTGGAGAGACCTATGGAGTCTTAGTTTGGTGGCTAAAAAACAGATCAAAGGAAAGCCGAACTGTAGCTATCAATCACGTGTTTGTAAATGAACATCGCAAAAGGATATAGAGTCAAAAAAATTCCTTATACTCTGCACTGAAATTCTTAGCACGTTCCCAGACTAGATCTAGTCTAGTCTGAGATTGCACAGGGATTTCCCCAAAAAGGACCTAGAGAAAAAACTGTTCAGCCTGATAAAGGCTACTGGTCTCATCATATAAATGGTACAGCCATGTAGTGATGAGCAAAATCTGTCTTGGTCTTGCAGTCTCAGACTTGCGATTCTACAAGTCCAAGATCATACATATACTAGCAAGACCAAGACCGAAAATGAAAGACCAAGACCAAAGTACAAGACAGAATTAAAAATTACAGTTTCCACCAAGACTAAATATGCACGACCAGGACTACAAGTATTTGAATAAGATAATTACCAAGCCTGTCCTGGCATGGGTCTTGGTTCTTGCTTTGATCATGACTACAACCAAAAGCACAAAAAGACTAAAGGCGGAGATGCCGAGGTTTGGAAGCCTCTGACTGGTGTTGACGAACCAATCAATCAATTAGATGTAGAAAACGTAGAAGCCTTCTTTATGCCTGTCTTTTCAGCACCTGAGTGAAGATGGAGTAATATTGAGATTATTCACAAATGACAACCATTTCGTTGCAAAACAAAAATCTAATGGTTTCTGTGAAAAAAAATCTGGGATAATTTTGAATTTCATAACATACATCCTCTATTCTTTCCCACAGCTGGATAAGATTTTATATTGAAACATAAATTTACGATTCAAAAAGGATAAAGTTATAATAAAACTTGGTAGACATACTTCTTCTTCTTCATCATAATCTCTTTTCCTTCTACCGTTTCAGTTGTCGGAAGAGGATTCCGGTTCCTCTTGTACCCAATGCTTCAACTCTTTCCTGTCTTTTGCTAATCTTTTTATTTCATCCGAAGACTTTCTTTTCTTATAACTCATCTCCTTTATTTGGTCTATCTACTTTCATCTCGGTCTACCCCTTCTTAATAGAATAGTACTTCCCGCTTCCATCACCTTTCTTGTAATTGTGCCTGTTTTCATTCTGAAAAAAATGTCCAAACCAATTTAATTGTTTTCTCTTTATTTTCCTCATGATTGGTTCTTGTTTTGTTATTTGTCTTATCTCTACATTTCTACATTTAGCCTTCTCTTCTTCTTAGGTGCTTCATCTCAATTGTGTTCATCGTGTATTCATCCTTCTTTCTCAATGTCCATTTTTCACTTGCGTATGTTATTATTGGTATTGTTATAGTATTGTGGATCTTCATTTTCACTTCGATATCAATAACTCTATGTCCCAGTATTGTTTTATTTATTGTTATTTCTGCTTCTATCTTCCCATGCTCTGTCAATATATTCTCTTCGTTATTTGATCCATGATTAATATAAATAAAAGCGGACTTAAACTATCCCCCTGTTTTATTCCTTTCTTCAATAAAATCTCCTTTGATTTCATTCCTGCTATCTGTACTGTAGCTATTACGTTCTGTGCTTCTGATACGTTCTGATAGCCCCTTTTAGTCCCCTAGGTATTTCCATTTCATCCTAGCATCACCAGATTTCTGTTCGTTCTATTGTGTCGAACGATGTTCTTAGGTCAATTAATGTTAGAAATAATTTTTCTCTTCTTTCTAGTCATCTTCCTATTAGGCTTGTTATTATACATATATTATCATTAATTTGTCTATCTGCTCTGAATGCTGCCTGCTCTTCTCCAAATTTACATTCTACCTCTTTTCCAGAATACTGTTGTATAGCTCATAATAGCCTGTCTGTGCTAGGCATATGGCTCTGTTATTATCACATTGCATCTGGATCTCTTTTTATAGATTGGTATTATTAAGTTATTTCACCAGTCTCCAGGTATTCTTTGTTCTTCCCATGCTGGTTTGCTTATTTCCAAATCCATTGTTTCCCTCTCTGTCCCATCCATTTTACCATTTCTGGAGCAATGCCGTCTTTTCCACTAGCTTTTCCTGTCCTTATTTTATGTGTAACTTCATCTATTTCTTTTATGCTTATTTCGTGCTCTTCTTCATATTATCTGCTTATCCTTTCCTTCTGTGTCAAGGTCTGTCTTTCCTGCTTGTAACTGATTATTCATATTTCTCACTGCTTTTATTTCTAGTAGATAGTAATACACCTATCCGAATTTACTTTTTTACTCTACGGCTATGTATAATCCCATTCAGAACATTTTCCTTTTCAGAACCCCTAACTTGACCTGTCTGCATATTTACATTGACCCTAGGTACATGTTTCGAGAGATAAGATGAACAAAACTCGGTTCACAAGTAAAGTGACATCTTTGTTAATGGGTCTTGTCTAATAAATAATGTAATACTAGAAATATGAAATATAACATAAGCTAATTACTTTAAGTAACGCCAAAACCAAAAATCGCATGAATTGAAATCGCTCACATCTAGTATCTGTAGTTTACGTTTGGCAGGAGACACCCTGTATAATTAATAGCTATATTCAATTTTTCTGCAAAATCATCAGCTTAAAAGTTTGTGGAAGACCCTGTATGTAGCAAGATGAAATATTTAGCTTCAACTATATTTTAAAAGTAATATGCAACAGAATTATGCATTGTGGCCATTGGCCCGGAATACTGCCAATGTTGAGTGTTGTATTACACACATCTGGACCTGGCTCTCATCAAATTCAAGTTTGATCATTTGTGGTCCCTCGCCCCCCACGCAATTTAAGAGGTACAAAAAAATATTCCGATGTTGCCAACTCATTACGCGTTTCATTATTTCGATACAACTACCAGCAGCTCTAGTCTTGGGCACTCTGGAAAATGGTCGGGATTTCAAAAGGTTCCACATGCCACATCTAAAGCTTCCTGGTTTTCTATTAGGTACTAATATTTTCGATTATTCTCATGTCTTCTTATTTGATTGTGTCTTTGCATATATGAAGCCCAATTATATGTTGAAAAAAATGATGAAATGCTTATCGAATAAAAAATAATTTCAAGCTCAACGACTATATTTCTCCATACGCACGTAAATTGCGAAAAAACAACAAGTAATTACTGCAGCCTCTTCATCTCAGTAGGAATCTACAAACTACTATGTAATCATTTTCCCAGTTATTATTTATAATAAATCTTGAGATTGCTCTTAAAGTTGAAAAAGCCTACGCCTTAGAAATTAATCTACGTTTAATTACAGTCAACGAATCAAAGGTAAATAAACAATCAAATAACCGATAGATATATTTATTCACTGCATGATCTTACTGTAAATCAGATTATCAAGTTAACCTGCATTGTTAATTTCCTGTCGATAGAACAAACCTTGGGCTATCAATTGTCATGCGAAACTCATATTTCAATTATATTTCTAATAAATTCTTATTAATTGTTTACGCATAATTAAAGAAAATTTTTAAATTGGTTTTACAACGATTTAATAACATTCACATGGAAATGTCAAATTGAGGATACCGTACACAACATTGATATCTTTTTTTTCCGTGGAGTTAAGGTGCATTTCCACAGATCTGTCATCCGACGGTACGATCATCCGAAAGCTATGTGATTGGTAGAATAATTCAATATTGACAAGATCATCATCGGATTTGATTTAACCTAACTTTTTCTTCTTTATATAAATGTGATTATAACGAAAGACGATTAAAAGCGCAATTGTGTTGAGAAATAAAAGAAAGAAAAGATATCCACCAAGTTGTCATTCAAGTTACCAAACTCAAACGTGATATGTCACTATTTTTATTACTAAAACATACGATTTTTTCAAAGCAATGGAAATTTTCATTTTCATTTCTACGATACAACGTGACTAGCAATCGGACATCGGATGACAGATCTGGGGAAATCCACCTTTAGTCTATTATCACATAATTTGTGTATCCTTTGCTATTTCTTAATCATTTTGACCATTCTATACTGTTCTATACTATTCTCTGTTAGATATATATATTTTATAACCATATTAAAAAGTGTAGTTGATTGGGAGCAGGGCCCACGTAATGGGAGCGACAGCCTGGGCATTCATCCGACGCGGCAAAATTTGGGGCAGTACTCAGGTAATAAGGTATTTATAAAAAGTTCTGATATCGATCGGTAGTGATGTCTTTTTTCTTTTTAAGGAGGGCGGCAAAATACCGTACATAATATGTACATGAACTTTCAAAAAAATTCCCTTATTTCTATAGGCTCTAGCTGTCGGGTATCAATTTTTCTTCAGTATACTCTGAAATCGGTACGGTTGATCTTCTCGAAATCCAGTCTGTTGGAATTTTCTTGTTACCAAGCTATAATTGGAACTGGAAGTGAGTTCTAAATGCACCTTCAGTAGGAGGAAATGTTCTAGTTTAAATGTAGATTTTGTCAAGACTGTTTATCGCAATTTTTAGTCAGCAGTTTTTTATCAGCATTGTCTACACTTCGACAATTGTGGAAATATAGCCAAACGTTACACCCATGCTCAATCTCTTAAGAGATGGGATGGAACCAAAGGATGTAGTCTTGCCAGGATCACCCTGGGCGACCCTGGGAAGCTGGCGCCGAAGAAATATTTGGCGATGACCAGGAAAACCTACGTTAAACAGTAGGATTTCTGACTGGCCACTGTCAACTAAGGAAACACCTCCATACTATGGGGCTAGTGGACACACCTCTATGCATGCAGGATGTGTGAACAGGAAGATGAAACTGTCAGGCATGTCTAATGCGAGTGTCCGGAGCTATCGTCAATAAGAGTGTGTGTGTTCGGTGAGTCTTGGCCTACAGCTTCCAAAATAAAAGAGATGTCTCCTAGTGACCTGTCCACCTTCCTGGGAAGGACAGGATAGATGATGACTTAGGAGGACAACTCCTCGGGAGAATGTACAATGGGTCACATGTGGGCTAAGTGCTGTGAGCCGACAGTCACCCTACCTACTTTACAGATACAGATACCGATATTAGCATTGTCGCCTCAATAATATATAGGTACACATACATAAATTATCAGCATGTATATTATAAGTAACCGGCCAACTGCGAGTCGAACTCGCGCACGAAGGGCTTAGTACCATTATCTATAATAATATAACTCAATATTCCGTGAATATTTCGAGCGTCTACCTGTTGCTGAATACTGCTTCTGCTATTTCCTCATAGATGGCGCCAAGTTAAATATCACGTTTGTTGTATGGAAGCTCCATTAAATATTCATTTTATTCTGTTCTCCATTATATGATGTAGTACATACAAGCATTAGAAATATCTTATACTAATATGCTGAATTATCAAAAAAATAATCCTAATATTTAAATCGATATCAAAATCCGATCCTGTGGTTTAAATAAACTAAGCGAACGTCACCATCGTCGTCACTGCGACCTTCTCAAGGGTTTCGAGTTCCTCCTTGGTCTTGCTTGGCCACGAAAGTTTTTCTCTTTACTCCGCCTCACTTGCAGACGGTCCATGCCTACCCAATATATAGCCTGCAAACCTCGGACTGGTTCGCCACTGATGATGGTCCTACATACACACACCGCACACGGACATACGATCGAGAAAACCCGATTCGATCGTGCAATACGAGATTCCAAGTTGCTTTGCATAATATTTGGGCAACCAACATTTCATTAACATAACGTTTCAGTAGAATTGAATTTTCAATTTAAAATAATTTATTGTTCAACAAATAATAATATTATATCCAGTTACATACAGAATGATTCAACTGAAAAAAAAATTATCAGTACTACGTTCAAATACATTTACCACTCATTTAATATTGATACTTTGTTAATTGAAGGTCAATACTTCTGTAACAATACTGTGATTGAAATTTTGATGATAAATTTTAGTGTGAAGATATTTTCACTTGAAATTTGAAACACCCTGTGTGAAGGAACAGCTAGAATAGGGGTGACAACTATCGCAAAAATGTAGCAACATGCCTTATGAACATTTTTGGTTGGTTATTCACTTTATTATCTCTATTATGGAAGAAGTTACAAGTTTTTAAAGAAAACCCTTTTAACGCAGTGATTTTGTCAAATCTACTGGTCTCTCGGGATGGTTCATGCAAAAATCGCAAGACAAATGCTGTTGATGCTCCCTTTACCTATACTTCTGAATACTTTAGGGAATCGTAGAGCTACAAATTACAGTTGTTCAAAACTAACATTTTATTGCAGCTGAGGTTGATGTCAGTGAAATTACAATACGACTAAGAAAGCCTACCATGGGACCTTAACTGTTTTCGAGATATCGTTAAGCGCGTCTGGAATGTGGGAACCTTCTTGGGAATTGGGCTTTGGAATAACATTTTCTGTCTGCAATCACCAGATGGTCAAAAACCAGTATGGGGCATAGAATTGAAAGATTGAGTTGGCAATACAATATTCAAACTAAAACAATTTATTTTTATAGATTATGATTATGTTTTTCACCAGTCTCTATATACTTAATGACTTCATTTATTCTTGCTCTTTGTCCAGTTCTCTTTATCATTGCATTGATTTTACTCTCCTCATCATGTCTTTGCCATTAATTTGCATTGCCTGATATACTCGCTGTTCTATTTAATCCATGAATATCAGCAAATTAATGGGACATTGTGACAGTTAGGCAGGACATGCACTGAATCGGCTAAGCTTAGGTTATTTAGGCACGGTATTATTAGAAGATTTTAGTGCCCACGTATTGACTCGGATCAGAACAACAAAGATTTGACAGTTGATAACTTGACATTGTAAAACAAACATAGTAAATTAATAATTAAAAATGGATAGTTTATCAGAAAGGTTCACCGAAGTGTCGAACTGAAGCAATTCGCACGCTCCAAGCTATTTGTGTGGAAATCAAAATATTTTAATATGTTAGTAGTTTGATACTATTACAAACCAGAATGGTTGATTAAAATATCTTGCAAATATCCCAGCACCGTTAAATTTAGAAGTGTAATTCAATGCCTGTCGGGGCACATAGTCCGAGTAGTAGTTGTTGCTTCTTAGTGAACGAATGTTCTTTGGAAAGTGATTTTAAAAAACTTTGTTGTAAGGCGTTATAATACGAGTAGTATTAAACTATTATCTTTGGCGTCTATTGATACTAAAATATGACAATTTTTACAGGAAACTGTAATTTAGTAAACGAAAAGGTGTCATTCAAAGTAACAGTCAATTATTGTTCCCGACCGTTTTTCTTTTCCGCAGTTTTTTAATGTACCTAGTTGATGTTCTTCTTTAGATTCGCTACTTTGATGTAAATGACGACGCTCATCTAATTTACTTCAATATGTCTTGCGTTTATCACCGAATAAATTATTATTCGTTACCTATATGTGCCCTATCTCCTTTTATAATTTCTCCAGCTTTGACATGATTTTCTTGCTTATCTGTAACTTAATACTCATTCCTTCTCATTAATATTGTAACGTTTATTCTAATTTATATTTACAATTAATTTATATTTACAGATTTATATTCAAATACAGTCCTTATTTAATAATTTATATATCACACTAAACACACACTAACTATAATTTATATGAAAGTCACTTTATCGATGCGCGATTGCTTTCTTTCAGTATCAACACTAACTGACTAACTGACTGACCTGCGATGCTCGTCGCCTATTTATACTCGCACGTATGTTTTTCTAGAAACCTCTAGACCTGAAAGTTTTGGCGGATGCGCCGGGTTTTTCTAGATGTTACGTTTTCCAGATCATTCTTGAAAATACGGCGGAGGAGCCATAGTCGTATCATATGGGAATTTCACTGGGGGCACTAATTGAGCACATTAATGCAGCAGCTCGCGTAACATTGCCCCCTCCTTAAGAGACAGTTCCTCCTGGAACTAACTAGGAAACTGAAACGAGATGACTGTATCGGCAACTGGTTCCCTTGTTACATTTTCCAGTTGCATGGAAGTAACATGCGACCGTCTTTTCTGTTGGCTGTGTCTCCCTTACTTGGCCGCAGACTAGTACCTGCACTTCGGTGTCTCGGAAGATTACTTCTACCATGTTACGGATTATTCGCCAATCTAAATGCCTACATTCAATCTTGGGCATGGCTAGCCTATGCACGTCCAATTCAAGCACATGCTCCCTCAAGCTTCGTAATGCTTTCCAGACATCCTCGTACGTTGGTCTTTCGTCGAAGGTGTTTCTCGTCACTAGGTGGAAATTGTAGCGGGAGCCATCTTGCAGCTTCAGAGCTTTACCTGGTACTGGTAACTGGTCTTGCAAACGTCGGGCGCCACTCTTCTTTATGAACAGAGATGCCAGTCCGCGTGCATCGGTTACGCTGGCAGGGATGTTTATTGCCAGTGAGTATTCCTCTGGAACGGTAAGCATGTCTTGTCGTCTCTCAGTGGTGACGCCGAATCTTGCTTTTCCGGTACCACCATAAGCACCCATGAACTCTACAAAAGCAGGATCGGCTACTTCCTGAAGCTGGTTTACTTCTTCATCGTGGTCACCCTCGAATGGCGCTAATCGGTTACGGTGTACCACCTTTGGCTTTCCGTTTGGGATCTTGCTGATACGATAGATGACATCGTTGATTCGTTTCTTCACGAGGTACGGACCGTCCCAAGCTTTCTGCAACTTTGGAGAAAAACCCTTTTGTCTTCTTGGGTTATGCAGCCAGACTTTGTCTCCTTCGTGGAAACCTCCTTCTGTAGCTTGCGTATCGTACCTTTTCTTCATCCTATCGCTAGCGATCTGGAGATTCGATCGAACCAGCTCGTGTACGTCGTCCATTCTTTTTCTCAGCTGGGTCACGTAATCTTCACCAGCTATGTCTTCTCCGGGTCGGCATCCAAATTCAAGGTCGCAGGGTAATCTCATTTCGCGTCCGAACAGAACTTTTGCTGGTGTTTGGCCGGTAGACTCATTGATGGCGGATCTGTAGGCCATCGCAAATAGCGAGAGATATTGGTCCCAATCTCGCTGATGGTTAGATACTACTTTAGACAGGTATTTGCCAAGAGTTCTGTTCATTCGCTCTACCATTCCGTCCGACTGTGGATGCAAAGCCGTAGTTCTCGTTTTCTTCATGCCGAGCTTTTCACAAACTTCCTGGAACAGCTGGCTTTCGAAGTTTCTGCCCTGGTCGCTATGTATTTCCAGGGGCACTCCATATCGGCAAATGAACTCATTCAAAAGCACGTCGGCAACAGTTGCGGCTTCTTGGTTTGGAATGGCATACGCTTCTACCCATTTTGTGAAATAATCCATCACCACCAAAATGTACCTGCTGCCATTTGCTGTCGGTGGAAACGGTCCGGCAATGTCCAGGGCAATGCGTTCAAAGGGGCTTCCGACATTGTACTGCTTCATAGGAGCCTTTCTTCTTCCTTGTGGTCCATTGGTCGTAGCACAGGTAGTGCACTTCTTACACCAGTCCTTCACATCTTCGGAACTGTGCATCCAATAAAAACGTTCTCGCACTTTCTGGAGGGTCTTCTTCACACCTAGATGTCCTCCTGACGGACTGTCGTGTAATTTCCGCAGTACTGCTGCTACCCTTGTTCTTGGAATCACCAACTGTCTTCTACTTTCGGAACCTTCATCGTTCTCGATTACTCGCTGTAGCAAACCGTTTTCCAGAACCAGCGAGTCCCACTGGGCCCAATACGATTTCATCGTTGGTGAATACCTTGAAATCTCCTGCCAAGTAGGTCGACAGTTTTCCTTTTTCCAATATCGGATTTTCTTCAAGTCGGGATCGTTCTCTTATTCCTCTTCCAACTTTTCCAGTGTCCATTCATCGCTGGTCACCGTGGTTCTTCGAATGGCAGCTTCCTTAGCTTCTGTTTTGGTGCAGTGAGAGCACTCTGCTGGGCATGGTCTTCTAGAGAGCGAGTCTGCATTTCTGTGGCTTATTCCGGCTCTATGCTCAATGGTAAAATTATATTCTTGGAGCCGCTCGATCCATCTGGCGATTTGACCTTCAGGGTTCTTAAATTGCATAAGCCACTTAAGTGCGGCATGATCGGTTCTAATCACAAATTTCTTCCCATACAGATACTGATAGAAGTGTTCCACGGACTTCACTACTGCTAGGAGCTCTCTTCTTGTGACGCAGTAGTTTTGTTCTGGTTTGGAAAGAACTTTACTAAAATATCCCAGAACTTTCTCTTGTCCTCCTTGAACCTGTGATAGCACTCCTCCAATTCCAACATTGCTAGCATCAGTATCTAGTATAAATTCTCCCTCTGGTAGTGGATAGCCGAGTATAGGTGCAGTAGTCAAGTGCTTTTTCAAGGTTTCGAACGAAGTTTGACAGTCTTCGTCCCAGCGAAACTCCCTTGCTTCCTCTGTATGTCGTGTCAAGGGTTTAGCGATATCTGCAAACTTCTTTATAAATCGCCTGTAGTATGTACAGAGTCCAAGGAAGCTTCTAACTTGGTGCTTGTCGGTGGGTCTTGGCCAATTTCGTATGGTAGCAGCTTTTTCTTCGTCCACAGCTACACCATCCTTGCTGACTACATGGCCTAGATAATTGACTTTGTTTTGAAATAGTTGGCATTTCTTGGGGTTGAGCATGAGTTGGGCAGCTTGCAACCTTTTGAAGACATCTTCCAAATTCTTTCGATGTTCTTCGAATGTCCTTCCCAAGACTATGATGTCATCAAGGTACACTAAGCATGTCTTCCAGGACAACCCTCGCAATACGTTTTCCATCAGCCTTTCGAACGTTGCGGGGGCATTGCACAGCCCAAATGGCATAACGGTGAAATGCCATAGTCCAGATCCGGTGGTAAACGCTGTCTTTTCTTTATCGGCTGGATCCATTTCTACCTGCCAATACCCAGACTTCAGGTCCAAGGTAGAAAACAATTTACTACCGGCCAGCGTATCCAGAGTATCGTCGATTCTCGGTAGAGGATAGCTATCTTTCTTTGTAACATTGTTCAATTGCCGGTAGTCCACGCAAAACCTCGTGGTTCCATCCTTCTTCTTTACCAGAACTACCGGAGAGACCCAAGGGCTGGTAGAAGGTTCTATTACCTTGTCCTCTTCCATCTCGCGAACAATTCTCTCCGCTTCCTCTCTTTTGGCCTGTGGTAGCCGTCGAGCCGATTGTCTTATCGGTTTAGCGTCGCCGGTGTTAATTTTGTGTTTGACAGCAGATGTTCTTCCTGTCTTTCCTCCTTTTGGTACAAAAAGAGATCGGTATTGTAGCAAGAGTTCTCTGATTTTTTTCTTCTCTTGCAAGCTAAGGGATTGTCCAGCCACTGCTATCATTTGTTCAAATTTATTGTTGGCATCATTGGAAGTTGTTGTTTGATGAATTATTGACGTCACTGGTACGCAAGTTCCAATTTTGGTCTCCTTCTTTATAGTTATGGGATGGTCATTTACATTTATAATGCGTACTGGTATTTCTTCGGCAGCCATGACTAACCCTTTTCCTATCAGGATTCCTCGACCAACCTCTTTATCATGATTCCATGGTTCCATCATGATCGGTGTTCCTTCTTCGACGGTTCCTTGTAGCCTTGCCACAGTGAAAAATTCACTCCTTGCGGGTACTACTGTATCCTCCTGTACGGCTACCTGAACAGTCTTATCCTCGTGTGGGTGAAGGAATACTTCCTCAGAACCTACTCTAATCACTCGGTTCTTGAAATCTAGCTGGAAGCCATGTAGGTTCATAATGTCCATTCCGAGTATTATGTCCTCTTCGATATCAGCGACAACGACAGTGTGGGTGAACTTCTCTGCGCCAATTCCCAATTGCACCGGTAGTTCTCCATGGACATTGGCACTTTCACCTGTGGCAGTCCTGAGTCGCAGTCTCGTCGGTAAAAGTCTTTTCCGGGTGTTGACAGTCTCGGGGCGAATAATAGTCCTCGTTGCTCCAGTGTCCACCAATAGTGTATACTTCCTACCATTAACTTCACCATCCACGTATACACTATCATCGCGACATTTCAGAGAGGCTATTAGAATGAGAGGGTCTTTGGAAGGTCTTTGGGTCGGAGCTGCCCTCTGAAGGTCGACCCTTCCTAGTTTTCCTGCTGGGCGTCTTTGTTTGTTGCAGTTCTCGGTTCTCGGTCGCTTGCACGAACTGCGTACATGTCCCATTTCTCCACAATTCCAGCATCTCACAGCTTTCGGTTTTCCATTTGAGATGCTTTTCATCATGTTGACAAGCTGGTCAAGCTTGTTCTCCACTTCTTCGTCTGCTACAGCCCTCACCTTGCCGTATACTCCGGAAGCCTGTGTAGCTGCTTCGTACTCCTGCAGAGAGTACGTCGACCAGTGTCTTGTGCCGAGCCAAGCGTAGAGTTCTCTGCATTTCATGGTCACGAACTCCGTCGATGAATGTCTGTACCCCTAAACATTCCATGACATTCTCCGGTGCCGATGGATACGCAAACCGCACCAACCTAGCAATGTCTGCTTCGAATTCTTGCAGAGTTTCGTCGCGTTTTTGTTTGCGGTTTTTCAGCTGCGACTGGTACAGATGCTCCAAGTGTTCCAGGCCATATCTCATGTTCAATCGCTTTTTGAGTTGCTCAAAATCTTCGGTCTCTTCCACTGGAATGGTCTGGAGGATATCCATGGCGTCTCCTCTAAGGGCAAGAGTTAAATTCAACGCTTTTTCTTTCTCACTCCAGTTGTTTGCCTTTGATGCCGCCTCGAATTGCTTAAGATAGTTTGGCCATGACGTTTTACCATCGAATGTTGGCAGTTTCACTCGGCTGTTAATATCGTTTTCCCTTTTCGGTTCCAACTCTACTTTCTCTGCCAGTTCGTCGTTGTTCGGGGCTTGCCTAGTTGTAATATCCGGGTGATGACTAGTCTTCCTTTCGATTTCTTTGATTTTTTGTTCCATTTCTTGCCCCATTCTTTTAATCTTTTCTTCCACTGCAGAAATTTCATTTTTTATATCCGTCGAAATTTTATTTTCCATGTCCGACATTTTATTTTCGACTTCAGCGGCAATGTCATTTTTCATTGACAAAATATTGGCAGAAATATCGTCCTTCATAGCATAGATCTTCTCGTCCATATTAGCAGAAATATCGTCCTTCATTGTAGAAATCTCATTCTTCATGGTAGAAATCTTCTCGTCCATATTAGCAGATATTGACGAGATTATGGTGGAGGACTCGTCATTGAATAAGAATGTTTCTGGATCCAAGTCTTCACTTTCCAGTGCTATTTTCAGTCTTTCAACCAATTCACTTTTCTTTCCGGACGTTTCCAACTCGCGATTTTCTAATTCTGCTTTTAGTTCCGTCACTTTCAGGTCACATAGTCTCTTAGCCATTTTTACGTAATTATTTATTTA
Source organism: Galerucella calmariensis (assembly GCA_910591675.1). Lineage (NCBI taxonomy): Eukaryota > Metazoa > Arthropoda > Insecta > Coleoptera > Chrysomelidae > Galerucella > Galerucella calmariensis. The sequence goes on along the minus strand of CAJUYG010000006.1, from coordinate 88,059 downwards.
TATTATCCCACTTCTGACACCAATGTAACGTTTATTCTAATTTATATTTACAATTAATTTATATTTACAGATTTATATTCAAATACAGTCCTTATTTAATAATTTATATATCACACTAAACACACACTAACTATAATTTATATGAAAGTCGCTTTATCGATGCGCGATTGCTTTCTTTCAGTATCAACACTAACTGACTGACCTGCGATGCTCGTCGCCTATTTATACTCGCACGTATGTTTTTCTAGAAACCTCTAGACCTCGAAGTTTTGGCGGATGCGCCGGGTTTTTCTAGATGTTACGTTTTCCAGATCATTCTTGAAAATACGGCGGAGGAGCCATAGTCGTATCATATGGGATTTTCACTGGGGGCACTAATTGAGCACATTAATGCAGCAGCTCGCGTAACAATATGGAGTAATATCTTCTAAAGAGGATTAATCCCTTTGAGGCATAAACTCAATGAAGTAGAGAATTTTTGAAATACAGCTTCCAAGAAATCTGTCATAATTCTATACTAGTTTACGTACTTTTTTTTATTTATTTAAAAAATGTGTATCTTTTTTGATGTTATTTAATATCACCTGCCTTTTTATCACAATAAAATAAAATAAAAATCTCAAATGACTACGCCTTTGTACTTTCCAAAAAATAAATCTAAAATCAAGTCGCATCTAAATATACCACCCTTCTTTAGAGTATTCCACAAACAATCAAATAACATTCACAGTTTAAGCTCCCCACAAATCTTCTCGTACATAAATCATCTGTTTCCCTTCTTGTTCCCGAGTTCCTTGTTAATTCCTGACCTAGAGTTACACATTATGAGTTTGGCATACTTTACAACCCCTGTAAATTCCCTTTGACCCAGTGGTGGAAATGTTTTCGAGGTTGATTTAACAATTTGAAGAAGGGCCTACTTAGATTTATGACAATTATTAAAACAGTCAATTTCCGGAGATTTGAAATATTTAGCTTGAAATTACAGAATAAGTGATTGTGAAAAGGAATAAATTTTTCGAAAGAGAGGATGATAATTTTTATCATAGTAGGAAGAATAGGGAGATGCTACTTCATACTCCAAAGATGGTGTGAAATTGCTGAGGATAAAAAGTTACTAATGGAAAATTGTAGTTTCTTTTGCCATCAAATATAAAATGTTGAGAGGGTAGACAAAGTATACAAGTCACTTACATAAGGGTCGACATAGGACTACAATTCAGTCGTCTTCTTTTTTAAAATCGTGGTAAAGCATAGGTTCTGCTTATTTTATATTGAATGACTCAAGAGTTGTTTCAATTTACTTTCGATTTATATTGTTTTCACGACTATTAGATTATTTTATAAATTTTACTTTTACCTATTATCCACTTTCGTTAACGTATTTACAGATAGTTTTTATTTTAGTTAGGATTAGATGTATTTCGTAAATTTTATTAAAATAACTGGGTTCCTAGAGGCAAATTTCAATATTTTACCACATTTAGACATTTTTATGGTGTACGAGGTTTTAAATTATGGCCAATAACTGAATGTGGTTTTAAAAAAACAAATTCTCTGAATCTAACAATTGTTCTATCAATATCAATTCTCAATCTTGCTATGAGTTAACTTTCGGTTCATACATTAAAGATTGAATAGGTGAGGCTTTTACTCGATGAAGATATATACTAAACCATACTAAACAATGAAATAAAACAATTCAATTTGTTAAAATCTTTATTATATTTGAACTGAGCTCAATACAAATTTCGCTAACACAGTAGGTTTCTCAAACCAGTAGGGGTATAAAGAAAAATTTTTAATTTATGCAGTGCATTAATACGGAATTTTACGGATATTGACAAAAGTATTTTAATCTATTTACATGGAAATAAAAAGCAAAAAGTGTCTAAATATGGGATTAACTATTGGATTGAACAAGTTTACCTGGAAATTCATTCACAACAATCTTACCGGGACCTTTCTAGTTAAAAAGGTTTAATAGGGGAGAACGGAGTTGGTTATTTGTTCTCCAAATATAACCTCACAGATATTTAGGAGGTAATTAGGTCCCCGTGGCCGGCAGGTATAATATTCCGTACAAGTAATCTGGTCCCTATAGAATAAACATATACCTTTATAGTTTCCCTAAGTTGTGTAAGTACGCTAAGTACTTAAGGGGTACTTTGACAAGTATAACGCAAAGACGAGTATCTAAATAATAGAGAGAAATAAAACAAAATTTTTATTTAGTTTTTATTTACTACTATTTAATAAATGTTATTAAACGATGCAAATGTCAAAATTTGATACATTTCAATGATACACATGCTAGAAAATAAAGTCTGTCTATCTCACCGCTTTGGTATCTCTCAATGAAATTTTCAATAAATGTATGGCGATTTCTAACTCTAACGTCTCTAACTTTAGGTTTTAAATGTAAACTTTGCAATTTAACATAAGTTTCAATTTGAAATTCATACAATTTTTCAAGAAATGTTATTAAATTAGGATGTGCTTTATAGAAAGAGTCATTGAAAGTTCGATGAAAAGCTTCGCACGCATTTGTTGTCCGAGTTAGGTTTGCTCAATTTTTGGCCCACATTGTCGGCGGAAAATTAGATTGGTCATCAATATAGTTTTCGATCAAATAATCTGAATACTTTTCCAACCTTGTATCGCCCGTTCTGTTTTCATTTAATTCGAAGGCAATGCAATCACCGACTTCATCAGGATCCAAATAAGTTAGACCAAAAATTGAACGTAACCAAAAGCCTATATCACTTTTCGCGTTATTGTATTCCGAAAGTAGGCCAATTGATTTAATTTTTCGAAACCATGCCTGGGCAAGATAGAACCGGCAACCAATTATTTCGGCGGAAGCCCACACTTCTCGAACCGCTTTATGAATACCCATCTCAAAATCACACACAACTTGATTGATTGCTAAAACAATGTTGATTTCGGAACACTTATCCAGAATCATTAGAAATAGTTTTTTGTACGTCTCGGATGTCTTGTTTGGTAAAAGACAAACCAACAGTGGTATGTAATGTCCGTTTAAAAAAACCATGAATAGTGAACATTTCACAAAAATATTTGGTACAGAAATCAAATGTACCGTCAACGTAGATGCGTTCTGATTTTTCCAGAACTTCGAGATTTGTTGTGCACATAAAAACAATAATATTGCTTGGCAAGCAATTGATAAAAAGATATTGTTCGTCTTGAGAAGTTCTTACGTTTATCGAATTCAATACTTGATGTACCTACGTCGTTAATATTCGTGGGAAGAGCGGGTATTAACTTACGTCGACTATTATACATATTTTTTCTCATGTACTCGATATCTTGAGTTGTCAAAGTTGCTGGTAGATTTTCTTTCAATGCTGAGCGAATAATTTTTGATGGTTTTTTGGAAACATCTTCAACAGCTTTTCTTTTGCCGGAAGCAAAAACTATTTGCCTATTCAAGGTAGAAATATCTGCAGGATGGCAGTGTTCCGACGAAGATTTGGTTATACAAATTGCACTACATTCACCGAGTTTATAAACACATGCTTTGCACTTTCTGTTGGTACATTTCCAACAAGTTTCGTCTGTAGTTTTCAATTTTGTATGTAAACTATACTTGTAGTTATAGATTACAAGTAAATTTTTGACACGAATACTTTCAATAATTTCTACTTTCATAATGCTATTTCTCAACACTTTCAGCTCAAATTCACTTCGATAAATGATCTCAAATCTGATAATTTGAGGGGTTGTTATTTTCATCAAGTACCTGCCTTACCTCAATTCTAAGAACAACATTTAATTGTATTTTCATTACGGGGGCCAAATTACTGGTCGGATTAATTTAGGGCCAGAGACCAGAGTATTAACGTAGGTAGCGGGGACCAGATTACCTGACCTCCGGGAGAATTGTTGATATCTACTTAGATATAGATTTAAAAGAATTAAATTGTTTTATTTCAACGTTTAGGTTTATTGAACTACTCTCACTTAGAGGATTTAAGAGCTTACAATGTTTTGATTATAACAAGGAATCAATTTCTTTGAAACCACGATCAGCCATTACCACAGGTATACAATTTAAATAACCACACTCTTTTGTTAATGTTAAAACAGTAATACCTCCACCACCGCATGTTGATCCAAACTTTACAAATCCATAAGGAATAAAATATATAAGATATTTTACTGTGTCGCATTTTTTGTATTGTGGTCAGGTAAATGTCTGGTGCACAGAATTAATAGCCTTCGGAATTGGTATTTCGGAACAATCTATAATTAATTGCAAATTATTATATTTCACTCGAAATGGAATGGACAAATGCCTTTTTGTTTTGTAACGACCTTTCCGTCGCTACTGGTCGATTTGACGCCTAAGCTCTGGTAACGGATGCCTCGGGCGCCAGTTTTTTAAAAAGTGGTATGCTCCACTTGCTCCGGGCAGCGTAAGTGAAGAAGGAAAATACTCCAGGGGTCAATATAGTGTTGACGGATACACTGTAGCCGGTGGAACAGATTTTACCTGTCCTCCTGGATTGCCAACCTGGGTATTCGCTGCTATGTTTTCCTCAGAGTTGTCAGGAGTGGAAGGAAAACGACTCTTAAAACATTTATTAAATCCTCTAACAAAAAAAAATTAAGCAAAAATATTAAACAAAATTACTACACTATAAGCAAAAGCAACGGTGTCAAAAGTACAAACCTACGGGTTATTACTACACAGACGGAGGGTGTACAAGCGGAAGCGGGCGCGTGCTAAAGCGAAATATTAAGCGTGCAAACAAAACTCTCGATCAGTCAAAGCTCTACGGTAGAGGGGTACGGTTCTCAGGTTGCGCGTCATAAAATTCCCGCCCTGTGTTTCTATTAACATTTTTTCAAGATCCTAATCTGACTCGGTATGCTGAAGGCCCTAACACGACTACCATTGAGATGTGAAGACTCAGCGCCCCCAATGGCAGTTTCGCGACTACTACTGAGATGTGAAAACTCAGCGCCC